>CAWUFW010021876.1:0-109530 GCA_963921515.1 Calotriton arnoldi
GGGACAAAGTCACTGCTTCTACCCAGGGCTATGGAGCTCCGCGCAGGGTAAGATTTCAGGTATCACCCCTGGCTGGAGGTGTGAAAACAAAGCACTTCACATACTCAATAAAGTGTATTTAACCCCTTTACAATATCAGAACAAGGCCTGCAAGGCCTTGGGCCCATTTCCAGCCTCCAAGCACCAGTTTTACTGATACTTGTGACATTTGGAGGTGATAAGCTTCAAGGGGATTAAGTCTCATCTGCTACCCAGGGTTATGGAGCTCCGCGTAGGGTAAGATTTCAGGCTTCACCCCTGGCTGGAGGTGTGAAAACATAACACTTCACATACTCAATAAAGTGTATTTAACCCCTTTACAGTATCAGAACAAGGCCTGGAAGGCCCTGGGCCTACTTCCAGCCTCCAGGCACCAGTTTTACTGATACTTGTGACATTTGCAGGTGTTAAGCTTCGAGGGGATGAAGTCGCACCTTCTACCCAGGGTTATGGAGCTCCGCGCAGGGTAAGATTTCAGGTTTCACCCCTGGCTGGTGGTGTGAAAACAAAACACTTCACATACTCAAGATAGTGTATTTAACCCCTTTTACAGTATCAGAACAAGGCCTGCAAAGCCTTGGGCCTACTTCCAGCCTCCAGGCACCAGTTTTACCTATACTTGTGACATTTGGAGGTGTTAAGCTTCAAGGTGACGAAGTCGTACCTTCTACCCAGGGTTATGGAGCTCCGCGCAGGGTAAGATTTCAGGTATCACCCCTGGCTGGAGGTGTGAAAACAAAGCACTTCACATACTCAATAAAGTGTATTTAACCCCTTTACAATATCAGAACAAGGCCTGCAAGGCCTTGGGCCCATTTCTAGCCTCCAGGCACCAGTTTTACTGATACTTGTGACATTTGGAGGTGCTAAGCTTCAAGGGGACGAAGTCGCACCTTCTACCCAGGGCTATGGTTCTCCGCGCAGGGTAACATTTCAGGTTTCACCCCTGGCTCGAGGTGTGAAGACAAAACACTGCACATACTCAACAAAGTGTATTTAACCCCTTTACAGTATCAGAACAAGGCCTGCAAGGCCTTGGGCCTACCTCCAGCCTCCTAGCACATGTTTTAGTGATACTTGTGACATTTGGAGGTGTTAAGCTTCAAGGGGATGAAGTCACACCTTCTACCCAGGGTTATGGAACTCCGCACAGGTTAAGATTTCACGTTTCACCCCTGGCTGGAGGTGTGAAAACAAAACACTTCACATACTCAATAAGGTGTATCTAACCCCTTTACAGTATCAGAACAAGGCCTGCAAGGCCTTGGGCCTACTTCCAGCCTCCAGGCTCGATACTTGTGGCATTTGGTGGTGTTAAGCTTCAAGGGGATGAAGTCTCATCTACTACCCAGGGTTATGGAGCTCCGCGCAGGGTAAGATTTCAGGCTTCACCCCTGGCTGGAGGTGTGAAAACATAACACTTCACATACTCAATAAAGTGTATTTAACCCCTTTACAGTATCAGAACAAGGGCTGCAAGGCCTTGGGCCTACCTCCAGCCTCCTAGCACATGTTTTAGTGATACTTGTGACATTTGGAGGTGTTAAGCTTCAAGGGGATGAAGTCACACCTTCTACCCAGGGTTATGGAACTCCGCACAGGTTAAGATTTCACGTTTCACCCCTGGCTGGAGGTGTGAAGACAAAACACTGCACATACTCAATAAAGTGTATTTAACCCCTTTACAGTATCAGAACAAGGCCTGCAAGGCCTTGGGCATACTTCCAGCCTCCAGGCTCGATAATTGTGGCTTTTGGTGGTGTTAAGCTTCAAGGGGATGAAGTCACACATTCTACCCAGTGTTATGGAGCTCCGCGCAGGGTAAGATTTCAGGTTCCACCCCTGGATGGAGGAGTGAACACAAAACACTTCACATATTCAACAAAGTGTATTTAACCCCTTTACAGTGTCAGAACAAGACCTGCAATGCCTTGGGCCTACTTCCAGCCTCCAGGCACCAGTTTTACTGATACTTGTGACACTCGCAGGTGTTAAGCTTCAAGGGGATGAAGTCGCACCTTCTACCCAGGGTTATGGAGCTCCGCGCAGGGTAAGATTTCAGGTTTCACCCCTGGCTGGTGGTGTGAAAACAAAACACTTCACATACTCAAGATAGTGTATTTAACCCCTTTACAGTATCAGAACAAGGCCTGCAAATCCTTGGGCCTACTTCCAGCCTCCAGGCACCAGTTTTACCTATACTTGTGACATTTGGAGGTGTTAAGCTTCAGGGTGACAAAGTCGTACCTTCTACCCAGGGTTATGGAGCTCCGCGCAGGGTAAGATTTCAGGTTCCACCCCTGGCTGGAGGTGTGAAGACAAAACACTGCACATACTCAACAAAGTGTATTTAACCCCTTTACAGTATCAGAACAAGGCCTGCAAGGCCTTGGGCCTACCTCCAGCCTCCTAGCACATGTTTTAGTGATACTTGTGACATTTGGAGGTGTTAAGCTTCAAGGGGATGAAGTCACACCTTCTACCCAGGGTTATGGAACTCCGCACAGGTTAAGATTTCAGGCTTCACCCCTGGCTGGAGGTGTGAAAACATAACACTTCACATACTCAATAAAGTGTATTTAACCCCTTTACAGTATCAGAACAAGGGCTGCAAGGCCTTGGGCCTTCTTCCAGCCTCCAGGCACCAGTTTTAGTGGTAGTTGTAACATTATGAAGCCTACAGCTTCAAGGGGACAAAGTCACTGCTTCTACCCAGGGCTATGGAGCTCCGCGCAGGGTAAGATTTCAGGTATCACCCCTGGCTGGAGGTGTGAAAACAAAGCACTTCACATACTCAATAAAGTGTATTTAACCCCTTTACAATATCAGAACAAGGCCTGCAAGGCCTTGGGCCTACTTCCAGCCTCCTGGCTCGATACTTGTGGCTTTTGGTGGTTTTATGCTTCTTGGGGATGTTGTCACAACTTCTACCCAGGGTTATGGAGCTCCGCGCAGGGTAAGATTTCAGGTTCCACCCCTGGATGGAGGAGTGAACACAAAACACTTCACATATTCAACAAAGTGTATTTAACCCCTTTACAGTGTCAGAACAAGACCTGCAATGCCTTGGGCCTACTTCCAGCCTCCTGGCACCAGTTTTACTGATACTTGTGACACTCGCAGGTGTTAAGCTTCAAGGGGATGAAGTCGCACCTTCTACCCAGGGTTATGGGGCTCCGCGCAGGGTAAGATTTCAGGTTCCACCACTGGCTGGAGGTGTGAAGACAAAACACTGCACATACTCAACAAAGTGTATTTAACCCCTTTACAGTATCAGAACAAGGCCTGCAAGGCCTTGGGCCTACCTCCAGCCTCCTAGCACATGTTTTAGTGATACTTGTGACATTTGGAGGTGTTAAGCATCAAGGGGATGAAGTCACACCTTCTACCCAGGGTTATGGAACTCCGCGCATGGTAAGATTTCAGGTTTCACCCCTGGCTGGAGGTGTGAAGACAAAACACTGCACATACTCAATAAAGTGTATTTAACACTTTTACAGTATCAGAACAAGGGCTGCAAGGCCTTGGGCCTTCTTCCAGCCTCCAGGCACCAGTTTTAGTGGTAGTTGTGACATTATGAAGCCCACAGCTTCAAGGGGACAAAGTCACTGCTTCTACCCAGGGCTATGGAGCTCCGCGCAGGGTAAGATTTCAGGTTTCACCCCTGGCTCGAGGTGTAAAGACAAAACACTGCACATACTCAATAAAGTGTATTTAACCCCTTTACAGTATCAGAACAAGGCCTGCAAGGCCTTGGGCCTACTTCCAGCCTCCAGGCTCGATACTTGTGGCATTTGGTGGTGTTAAGCTTCAAGGGGATGAAGTCTCATCTACTACCCAGGGTTATGGAGCTCCGCGCAGGGTAAGATTTCAGGCTTCACCCCTGGCTGGAGGTGTGAAAACATAACACTGCACATACTCAATAAAGTGTATTTAACCCCTTTACAGTATCAGAACAAGGGCTGCAAGGCCTTGGGCCTTCTTCCAGCCTCCAGGCACCAGTTTTAGTGGTAGTTGTGACATTATGAAGCCCACAGCTTCAAGGGGACAAAGTCACTGCTTCTACCCAGGGCTATGGAGCTCCGCGCAGGGTAAGATTTCAGGTTTCACCCCTGGCTCGAGGTGTGAAGACAAAACACTGCACATACTCAAGATAGTGTATTTAACCCCTTTACAGTATCAGAACATGGCCTGCAAAGCCCGGGCCTACTTCCAGCCTCCAGGCACCAGTTTTACTGATACTTGTGACATTCGCAGGTGTTAAGCTTCAAGGGGATGAAGTCACACTTTCTACCCAGGGTTATGGAACTCCGCGCAGGGTAAGATTCCAGTTTTCACCCCTGGATGGAGGAGTGAACACAAAACACTTAACCTTTTCCAAAAGTGTATTCAACCCCTTTACAGTATCAGACCTAGGCCTGCAAGGCCTTGGGCCCATTTCTGGTTTCCAGGCACCAGTTTTACAGATACTTGTGACATTTGGAGGTGTTAAGCTTCAAGGGGATGAAGTCACACCTTCTACCCAGGGTTATGGAGCTCCGCGCAGGGTAAGATTTCAGGTTCCACCCCTGGCTGGAGGTGTGAAGACAAAACACTGCACATACTCAATAAAGTGTATTTAACCCCTTTACAGTATCAGAACAAGGCCTGCAAGGCCTTGGGCCTACTTCCAGCCTCCAGGCTCGATATTTGTGGCATTTGGTGGTGTTAAGCTTCAAGGGGATGAAGTCTCATCTACTACCCAGGGTTATGGAGCTCCGCGCAGGGTAAGATTTCAGGCTTCACCCCTGGCTGGAGGTGTGAAAACATAACACTTCACATACTCAATAAAGTGTATTTAACCCCTTTACAGTATCAGAACAAGGGCTGCAAGGCCTTGGGCCTTCTTCCAGCCTCCAGGCACCAGTTTTAGTGGTAGTTGTGACATTATGAAGCCTACAGCTTCAAGGGGACAAAGTCACTGCTTCTACCCAGGGCTATGGAGCTCCGCGCAGGGTAAGATTTCAGGTTTCACCCCTGGCTCGAGGTGTGAAGACAAAACACTGCACATACTCAACAAAGTGTATGTAACCCCTTTACAGTATCAAAACAAGGCCTGTAAGGCCCTGGGCCTACTTCCAGCCTCCAGGCACCAGTTTTACTGATACTTGTGACATTTGCAGGTGTTAAGCTTCGAGGGGATGAAGTCTCACCTTCTACCCATGGGTTATGGAGCTCCGTGCAGGGTAAGATTTCAGGTTTCACCCCTGGCTGGAGGAGTGAAAACAAAACACTTCACCTACTCAATTACGTGTATTTAACCCCTTTACAGTATCAGAACAAGGCCTGCAAAGCCTTGGGCCTACTTCCAGCCTCCAGGCACCAGTTTTACCTATACTTGTGACATTTGGAGGTGTTAAGCTTCAAGGTGACAAAGTCGTACCTTCTACCCAGGGTTATGGAGCTCCGCGCAGGGTAAGATTTCAGGTTCCACCCCTGGCTGGAGGTGTGAAGACAAAACACTGCACATACTCAATAAAGTGTATTTAACCCCTTTACAGTATCAGAACAAGGCCTGCAAGGCCTTGGGCCTACTTCCAGCCTCCAGGCTCGATACTTGTGGCTTTTGGTGGTGTTAAGCTTCAAGGGGATGAAGTCACACCTTCTACCCAGGGTTATGGAGCTCCGCGCAGGGTAAGATTTCAGGTTCCACCCCTGGATGGAGGAGTGAACACAAAACACTTCACATATTCAACAAAGTGTATTTAACCCCTTTACAGTGTCAGAACAAGACCTGCAATGCCTTGGGCCTACTTCCAGCCTCCAGGCACCAGTTTTACTGATACTTGTGACACTCGCAGGTGTTATGCTTCAAGGGGATGAAGTCGCACCTTCTACCCAGGGTTATGGAGCTCCGCGCAGGGTAAGATTGCAGGTTTCACCCCTGGCTGGTGGTGTGAAAACAAAACACTTCACATACTCAAGATAGTGTATTTAACCCCTTTACAGTATCAGAACAAGGCCTGCAAAGCCTACTTCCAGCCTCCAGGCACCAGTTTTACCTATTCTTGTGACATTTGGAGGTGTTAAGCTTCAGGGTGACAAAGTCGTACCTTCTACCCAGGGTTATGGAGCTCCGCGCAGGGTAAGATTTCAGGTTCCACCCCTGGCTGGAGGTGTGAAGACAAAACACTGCACATACTCAACAAAGTGTATTTAACCCCTTTACAGTATCAGAACAAGGCCTGCAAGGCCTTGGGCCTACCTCCAGCCTCCTAGCACATGTTTTAGTGATACTTGTGACATTTGGAGGTGTTAAGCTTCAAGGGGATGAAGTCACACCTTCTACCCAGGGTTATGGAACTCCGCACAGGTTAAGATTTCACGTTTCACCCCTGGCTGGAGGTGTGAAGACAAAACACTGCACATACTCAATAAAGTGTATTTAACCCCTTTACAGTATCAGAACAAGGCCTGCAAGGCCTTGGGCCTACTTCCAGCCTCCAGGCTCGATAATTGTGGCTTTTGGTGGTGTTAAGCTTCAAGGGGATGAAGTCACACCTTCTACCCAGGGTTATGGAGCTCCGCGCAGGGTAAGATTTCAGGTTCCACCCCTGGATGGAGGAGTGAACACAAAACACTTCACATACTCAAGATAGTGTATTTAACCCCTTTACAGTATCAGAACAAGGCCTGCAAATCCTTGGGCCTACTTCCAGCCTCCAGGCACCAGTTTTACCTATACTTGTGACATTTGGAGGTGTTAAGCTTCAGGGTGACAAAGTCGTACCTTCTACCCAGGGTTATGGAGCTCCGCGCAGGGTAAGATTTCAGGTTCCACCCCTGGCTGGAGGTGTGAAGACAAAACACTGCACATACTCAACAAAGTGTATTTAACCCCTTTACAGTATCAGAACAAGGCCTGCAAGGCCTTGGGCCTACTTCCAGCCTCCAGGCTCGATATTTGTGGCATTTGGTGGTGTTAAGCTTCAAGGGGATGAAGTCTCATCTACTACCCAGGGTTATGGAGCTCCGCGCAGGGTAAGATTTCAGGCTTCACCCCTGGCTGGAGGTGTGAAAACATAACACTGCACATACTCAATAAAGTGTATTTAACCCCTTTACAGTATCAGAACAAGGGCTGCAAGGCCTTGGGCCTTCTTCCAGCCTCCAGGCACCAGTTTTAGTGGTAGTTGTAACATTATGAAGCCTACAGCTTCAAGGGGACAAAGTCACTGCTTCTACCCAGGGCTATGGAGCTCCGTGCAGGGTAAGATTTCAGGTATCACCCCTGGCTGGAGGTGTGAAAACAAAGCACTTCACATACTCAATAAAGTGTATTTAACCCCTTTACAATATCAGAACAAGGCCTGCAAGGCCTTGGGCCTACTTCCAGCCTCCAGGCTCGATACTTGTGGCTTTTGGTGGTGTTAAGCTTCAAGGGGATGAAGTCACACCTTCTACCCAGGGTTATGGAGCTCCGCGCAGGGTAAGATTTCAGGTTCCACCCCTGGATGGAGGAGTGAACACAAAACACTTCACATATTCAACAAAGTGTATTTAACCCCTTTACAGTGTCAGAACAAGACCTGCAATGCCTTGGGCCTACTTCCAGCCTCCAGGCACCAGTTTTACTGATACTTGTGACACTCGCAGGTGTTAAGCTTCAAGGGGATGAAGTCGCACCTTCTACCCAGGGTTATGGAGCTCCGCGCAGGGTAAGATTTCAGGTTTCACCCCTGGCTGGTGGTGTGAAAACAAAACACTTCACATACTCAAGATAGTGTATTTAACCCCTTTACAGTATCAGAACAAGGCCTGCAAAGCCTTGGGCCTACTTCCAGCCTCCAGGCAGCAGATTTACCTATTCTTGTGACATTTGGAGGTGTTAAGCTTCAGGGTGACAAAGTCGTACCTTCTACCCAGGGTTATGGGGCTCCGCGCAGGGTAAGATTTCAGGTTCCACCCCTGGCTGGAGGTGTGAAGACAAAACACTGCACATACTCAACAAAGTGTATTTAACCCCTTTACAGTATCAGAACAAGGCCTGCAAGGCCTTGGGCCTACCTCCAGCCTCCTAGCACATGTTTTAGTGATACTTGTGACATTTGGAGGTGTTAAGCATCAAGGGGATGAAGTCACACCTTCTACCCAGGGTTATGGAACTCCGCGCATGGTAAGATTTCAGGTTTCACCCCTGGCTGGAGGTGTGAAGACAAAACACTGCACATACTCAATAAAGTGTATTTAACACTTTTACAGTATCAGAACAAGGCCTGCAAGGCATTGGGTTTACTACCAGGCACCAGTTTTACGGATACTTGTGACATTTGGAGGTGTTAAGCATCAAGGGGATGAAGTCACACCTTCTACCCAGGGTTATGGAACTCCGCGCATGGTAAGATTTCAGGTTTCACCCCTGGCTGGAGGTGTGAAAACAAAACACTTCACATACTCAAGATAGTGTATTTAACCCCTTTACAGTATCAGAACATGGCCTGCAAAGCCCGGGCCTACTTCCAGCCTCCAGGCACCAGTTTTACTGATACTTGTGACATTTGCAGGTGTTAAGCTTCAAGGGGATGAAGTCACACTTTCTACCCAGGGTTATGGAACTCCGCGCAGGGTAAGATTCCAGTTTTCACCCCTGGATGGAGGAGTGAACACAAAACACTTTACCTTTTCCAAAAGTGTATTCAACCCCTTTACAGTATCAGACCTAGGCCTGCAAGGCCTTGGGCCCATTTCTGGTTTCCAGGCACCAATTTTACAGATACTTGTGACATTTGGAGGTGTTAAGCTTCAAGGGGATGAAGTCACACCTTCTACCCAGGGTTATGGAGCTCCGCGCAGGGTAAGATTTCAGGTTCCACCCCTGGCTGGAGGTGTGAAGACAAAACACTGCACATACTCAATAAAGTGTATTTAACCCCTTTACAGTATCAGAACAAGGCCTGCAAGGCCTTGGGCCTACTTCCAGCCTCCAGGCTCGATATTTGTGGCATTTGGTGGTGTTAAGCTTCAAGGGGATGAAGTCTCATCTACTACCCAGGGTTATGGAGCTCCGCGCAGGGTAAGATTTCAGGCTTCACCCCTGGCTGGAGGTGTGAAGACAAAACACTTCACATACTCAATAAAGTGTATTTAACCCCTTTACAGTATCAGAACAAGGGCTGCAAGGCCTTGGGCCTTCTTCCAGCCTCCAGGCACCAGTTTTAGTGGTAGTTGTGACATTATGAAGCCTACAGCTTCAAGGGGACAAAGTCACTGCTTCTACCCAGGGCTATGGAGCTCCGCACAGGGTAAGATTTCAGGTTTCACCCCTGGCTCGAGGTGTGAAGACAAAACACTGCACATACTCAACAAAGTGTATGTAACCCCTTTACAAGTATCAAAACAAGGCCTGTAAGGCCCTGGGCCTACTTCCAGCCTCCAGGCACCAGTTTTACTGATACTTGTGACATTTGCAGGTGTTAAGCTTCGAGGGGATGAAGTCGCACCTTCTACCCATGGGTTATGGAGCTCCGTGCAGGGTAAGATTTCAGGTTTCACCCCTGGCTGGAGGAGTGAAAACAAAACACTTCACATACTCAATTACGTGTATTTAACCCCTTTACAGTATCAGAACAAGGCCTGCAAAGCCTTGGGCCTACTTCCAGCCTCCAGGCACCAGTTTTACTGATACTTGTGACATTTGGAGGTGTTAAGCTTCAAGGGGATGAAGTCACACCTTCTACCCAGGGTTATGGAGCTCCGCGCAGGGTAAGATTTCAGGTTCCAACCCTGGCTGGAGGTGTGAAGACAAAACACTGCACATACTCAATAAAGTGTATTTAACACCTTTACAGTATCAGAACAAGGCCTGCAAGGCCTTGGGCCTACTTCCAGCCTCCAGGCTCGATACTTGTGGCATTTGGTGGTGTTAAGCTTCAAGGGGATTAAGTCTCATCTACTACCCAGGGTTATGGAGCTCCGCGTAGGGTAAGATTTCAGGCTTCACCCCTGGCTGGAGGTGTGAAAACATAACACTTCACATACTCAATAAAGTGTATTTAACCCCTTTACAGTATCAGAACAAGGCCTGTAAGGCCCTGGGCCTACTTCCAGCCTCCAGGCACCAGTTTTACCTATACTTGTGACATTTGGAGGTGTTAAGCTTCAAGGTGACAAAGTCGTACCTTCTACCCAGGGTTATGGAGCTCCGCGCAGGGTAAGATTTCAGGTTCCACCCCTGGCTGGAGGTGTGAAGACAAAACACTGCACATACTCAATAAAGTGTATTTAACCCCTTTACAGTATCAGAACAAGGCCTGCAAGGCCTTGGGCCTACTTCCAGCCTCCAGGCTCGATACTTGTGGCATTTGGTGGTGTTACGCTTCAAGGGGATGAAGTCTCCTCTACTACCCAGGGTTATGGAGCTCCGCGCAGGGTAAGATTTCAGGCTTCACCCCTGGCTGGAGGTGTGAAAACATAACACTTCACATACTCAATAAAGTGTATTTAACCCCTTTACAGTATCAGAACAAGGGCTGCAAGGCCTTGGGCCTTCTTCCAGCGTCCAGGCACCAGTTTTAGTGGTAGTTGTGACATTATGAAGCCTACAGCTTCAAGGGGACAAAGTCACTGCTTCTACCCAGGGCTATGGAGCTCCGCGCAGGGTAAGATTTCAGGTATCACCCCTGGCTGGAGGTGTGAAAACAAAGCACTTCACATACTCAATAAAGTGTATTTAACCCCTTTACAATATCAGAACAAGGCCTGCAAGGCCTTGGGCCCATTTCCAGCCTCCAGGCACCAGTTTTACTGATACTTGTGACATTTGGAGGTGCTAAGCTTCAAGGGGACGAAGTCGCACCTTCTACCCAGGGTTATGGAGCTCCGCGCAGGGTAAGATTTCAGGTTTCACCCCTGGCTCGAGGTGTGAAGACAAAACACTGCACATACTCAACAAAGTGTATGTAACCCCTTTACAGTATCAGAACAAGGCCTGTAAGGCCCTGGGCCTACTTCCAGCCTCCAGGCACCAGTTTTACTGATACTTGTGACATTTGCAGGTGTTAAGCTTCGAGGGGATGAAGTCGCACCTTCTACCCAGGGTTATGGAGCTCCGCGCAGGGTAAGATTTCAGGTATCACCCCTGGCTGGAGGTGTGAAAACAAAGCACTTCACATACTCAATAAAGTGTATTTAACCCCTTTTACAGTATCAGAACAAGGCCTGCAAAGCCTTGGGCCTACTTCCAGCCTCCAGGCACCAGTTTTACCTATACTTGTGACATTTGGAGGTGTTAAGCTTCAAGGTGACGAAGTCGTACCTTCTACCCAGGGTTATGGAGCTCCGCGCAGGGTAAGATTTCAGGTATCACCCCTGGCTGGAGGTGTGAAAACAAAGCACTTCACATACTCAATAAAGTGTATTTAACCCCTTTACAATATCAGAACAAGGCCTGCAAGGCCTTGGGCCCATTTCCAGCCTCCAGGCACCAGTTTTACTGATACTTGTGACATTTGCAGGTGTTAAGCTTCGAGGGGATGAAGTCGCTCCTCCTACCCAGGGTTATGGAGCTCCGCGCAGGGTAAGATTTCAGGTTCCACCCCTGGCTGGAGGTGTGAAGACAAAACACTGCACATACTCAATGAAGTGTATTTAACCCCTTTACAGTATCAGAACAAGGCCTGCAAGGCCTTGGGCCTACTTCCAGCCTCCAGGCTCGATACTTGTGGCATTTGGTGGTGTTAAGCTTCAAGGGGATTAAGTCTCATCTACTACCCAGGGTTATGGAGCTCCGCGTAGGGTAAGATTTCAGGCTTCACCCCTGACTGGAGGTGTGAAAACATAACACTTCACATACTCAATAAAGTGTATTTAACCCCTTTACAGTATCAGAACAAGGCCTGTAAGGCCCTGGGCCTACTTCCAGCCTCCAGGCACCAGTTTTACCTATACTTGTGACATTTGGAGGTGTTAAGCTTCAAGGTGACAAAGTCGTACCTTCTACCCAGGGTTATGGAGCTCCGCGCAGGGTAAGATTTCAGTTTCCACCCCTGGCTGGAGGTGTGAAGACAAAACACTGCACATACTCAATAAAGTGTATTTAACCCCTTTACAGTATCAGAACAAGGCCTGCAAGGCCTTGGGCCCATTTCCAGCCTCCAGGCACCAGTTTTACTGATACTTGTGACATTTGGAGGTGCTAAGCTTCAAGGGGACGAAGTCGCACCTTCTACCCAGGGCTATGGTTCTCCGCGCAGGGTAACATTTCAGGTTTCTCCCCTGGCTCGAGGTGTGAAGACAAAACACTGCACATACTCAACAAAGTGTATGTAACCCCTTTACAGTATCAGAACAAGGCCTGTAAGGCCCTGGGCCTACTTCCAGCCTCCAGGCACCAGTTTTACTGATACTTGTGCCATTTGGAGGTGCTAAGCTTCAAGGGGACGAAGTCGTACCTTCTACCCAGGGTTATGGAGCTCCGCGCAGGGTAAGATTTCAGGTTCCACCCCTGGCTGGAGGTGTGAAGACAAAACACTGCACATACTCAATAAAGTGTATTTAACCCCTTTACAGTATCAGAACAAGGCCTGCAAGGCCTTGGGCCTACTTCCAGCCTCCAGGCTCGATACTTGTGGCATTTGGTGGTGTTAAGCTTCAAGGGGATGAAGTCTCCTCTACTAACCAGGGTTATGGAGCTCCGCGCAGGGTAAGATTTCAGGCTTCACCCCTGGCTGGAGGTGTGAAAACATAACACTTCACATACTCAATAAAGTGTATTTAACCCCTTTACAGTATCAGAACAAGGGCTGCAAGGCCTTGGGCCTTCTTCCAGCCTCCAGGCACCAGTTTTAGTGGTAGTTGTGACATTATGAAGCCTACAGCTTCAAGGGGACAAAGTCACTGCTTCTACCCAGGGCTATGGAGCTCCGCGCAGGGTAAGATTTCAGGTATCACCCCTAGCTGGAGGTGTGAAAACAAAGCACTTCACATACTCAATAAAGTGTATTTAACCCCTTTACAATATCAGAACAAGGCCTGCAAGGCCTTGGGCCCATTTCCAGCCTCCAGGCACCAGTTTTACTGATACTTGTGACATTTGGAGGTGCTAAGCTTCAAGGGGACGAAGTCGCACCTTCTACCCAGGGTTATGGGAGCTCCGCGCAGGGTAAGATTTCAGGTTTCACCCCTGGCTCGAGGTGTGAAGACAAAACACTGCACATACTCAACAAAGTGTATGTAACCCCTTTACAGTATCAGAACAAGGCCTGTAAGGCCCTGGGCCTACTTCCAGCCTCCAGGCACCAGTTTTACTGATACTTGTGCCATTTGCAGGTGTTAAGCTTCGAGGGGATGAAGTCGCACCTTCTACCCAGGGTTATGGAGCTCCGCGCAGGGTAATATTTCAGGTTTCACCCCTGGCTGGTGGTGTGAAAACAAAACACTTCACATACTCAAGATAGTGTATTTAACCCCTTTACAGTATCAGAACAAGGCCTGCAAAGCCTTGGGCCTACTTCCAGCCTCCAGGCACCAGTTTTACCTATACTTGTGACATTTGGAGGTGTTAAGCTTCAAGGGGATGAAGTCACACCTTCTACCCAGGGTTATGGAGCTCTGCGCAGGGTAAGATTTCAGGTTCCACCCCTGGCTGGAGGTGTGAAGACAAAACACTGCACATACTCAATAAAGTGTATTTAACCCCTTTACAGTATCAGAACAAGGCCTGGAAGGCCTTGGGCCTTCTTCCAGCCTCCAGGCACCAGTTTTAGTGGTAGTTGTGACATTATGAAGCCTACAGCTTCAAGGGGACAAAGTCACTGCTTCTACCCAGGGCTATGGAGCTCCGCGCAGGGTAAGATTTCAGGTATCACCCCTGGCTGGAGGTGTGAAAACAAAGCACTTCACATACTCAATAAAGTGTATTTAACCCCTTTACAATATCAGAACAAGGCCTGCAAGGCCTTGGGCCCATTTCCAGCCTCCAGGCACCAGTTTTACTGATACTTGTGACATTTGGAGGTGCTAAGCTTCAAGGGGACGAAGTCGCACCTTCTACCCAGGGTTATGGAGCTCCGCGCAGGGTAAGATTTCAGGTTTCACCCCTGGCTCGAGGTGTGAAGACAAAACACTGCACATACTCAACAAAGTGTATGTAACCCCTTTACAGTATCAGAACAAGGCCTGTAAGGCCCTGGGCCTACTTCCAGCCTCCAGGCACCAGTTTTACTGATACTTGTGCCATTTGCAGGTGTTAAGCTTCGAGGGGATGAAGTCGCACCTTCTACCCAGGGTTATGGAGCTCCGCGCAGGGTAATATTTCAGGTTTCACCCCTGGCTGGTGGTGTGAAAACAAAACACTTCACATACTCAAGATAGTGTATTTTTCCCCTTTACAGTATCAGAACAAGGCCTGTAAGGCCCTGGGCCTACTTCCAGCCTCCAGGCACCAGTTTTACCTATACTTGTGACATTTGGAGGTGTTAAGCTTCAAGGTGACAAAGTCGTACCTTCTACCCAGGGTTATGGAGCTCCACGCAGGGTAAGATTTCAGGTATCACCCCTGGCTGGAGGTGTGAAAACAAAGCACTTCACATACTCAATAAAGTGTATTTAACCCCTTTACAATATCAGAACAAGGCCTGCAAGGCCTTGGGCCCATTTCCAGCCTCCAGGCACCAGTTTTACTGATACTTGTGACATTTGGAGGTGCTAAGCTTCAAGGGGACGAAGTCGCACCTTCTACCCAGGGTTATGGAGCTCCGCGCAGGGTAAGATTTCAGGTTTCACCCCTGGCTCGAGGTGTGAAGACAAAACACTGCACATACTCAACAAAGTGTATGTAACCCCTTTACA
Source organism: Calotriton arnoldi (assembly GCA_963921515.1). Classification (NCBI taxonomy): domain Eukaryota; kingdom Metazoa; phylum Chordata; class Amphibia; order Caudata; family Salamandridae; genus Calotriton; species Calotriton arnoldi. The sequence continues at coordinate 14,866 of CAWUFW010021876.1, forward strand.
GTATCAGAACAAGGCCTGTAAGGCCCTGGGCCTACTTCCAGCCTCCAGGCACCAGTTTTACTGATACTTGTGCCATTTGGAGGTGCTAAGCTTCAAGGGGACGAAGTCGTACCTTCTACCCAGGGTTATGGAGCTCCGCGCAGGGTAAGATTTCAGGTTCCACCCCTGGCTGGAGGTGTGAAGACAAAACACTGCACATACTCAATAAAGTGTATTTAACCCCTTTACAGTATCAGAACAAGGCCTGCAAGGCCTTGGGCCTACTTCCAGCCTCCAGGCTCGATACTTGTGGCATTTGGTGGTGTTAAGCTTCAAGGGGATGAAGTCTCCTCTACTAACCAGGGTTATGGAGCTCCGCGCAGGGTAAGATTTCAGGCTTCACCCCTGGCTGGAGGTGTGAAAACATAACACTTCACATACTCAATAAAGTGTATTTAACCCCTTTACAGTATCAGAACAAGGGCTGCAAGGCCTTGGGCCTTCTTCCAGCCTCCAGGCACCAGTTTTAGTGGTAGTTGTGACATTATGAAGCCTACAGCTTCAAGGGGACAAAGTCACTGCTTCTACCCAGGGCTATGGAGCTCCGCGCAGGGTAAGATTTCAGGTATCACCCCTAGCTGGAGGTGTGAAAACAAAGCACTTCACATACTCAATAAAGTGTATTTAACCCCTTTACAATATCAGAACAAGGCCTGCAAGGCCTTGGGCCCATTTCCAGCCTCCAGGCACCAGTTTTACTGATACTTGTGACATTTGGAGGTGCTAAGCTTCAAGGGGACGAAGTCGCACCTTCTACCCAGGGTTATGGAGCTCCGCGCAGGGTAAGATTTCAGGTTTCACCCCTGGCTCGAGGTGTGAAGACAAAACACTGCACATACTCAACAAAGTGTATGTAACCCCTTTACAGTATCAGAACAAGGCCTGTAAGGCCCTGGGCCTACTTCCAGCCTCCAGGCACCAGTTTTACTGATACTTGTGCCATTTGCAGGTGTTAAGCTTCGAGGGGATGAAGTCGCACCTTCTACCCAGGGTTATGGAGCTCCGCGCAGGGTAATATTTCAGGTTTCACCCCTGGCTGGTGGTGTGAAAACAAAACACTTCACATACTCAAGATAGTGTATTTAACCCCTTTACAGTATCAGAACAAGGCCTGCAAAGCCTTGGGCCTACTTCCAGCCTCCAGGCACCAGTTTTACCTATACTTGTGACATTTGGAGGTGTTAAGCTTCAAGGGGATGAAGTCACACCTTCTACCCAGGGTTATGGAGCTCTGCGCAGGGTAAGATTTCAGGTTCCACCCCTGGCTGGAGGTGTGAAGACAAAACACTGCACATACTCAATAAAGTGTATTTAACCCCTTTACAGTATCAGAACAAGGCCTGGAAGGCCTTGGGCCTTCTTCCAGCCTCCAGGCACCAGTTTTAGTGGTAGTTGTGACATTATGAAGCCTACAGCTTCAAGGGGACAAAGTCACTGCTTCTACCCAGGGCTATGGAGCTCCGCGCAGGGTAAGATTTCAGGTATCACCCCTGGCTGGAGGTGTGAAAACAAAGCACTTCACATACTCAATAAAGTGTATTTAACCCCTTTACAATATCAGAACAAGGCCTGCAAGGCCTTGGGCCCATTTCCAGCCTCCAGGCACCAGTTTTACTGATACTTGTGACATTTGGAGGTGCTAAGCTTCAAGGGGACGAAGTCGCACCTTCTACCCAGGGTTATGGAGCTCCGCGCAGGGTAAGATTTCAGGTTTCACCCCTGGCTCGAGGTGTGAAGACAAAACACTGCACATACTCAACAAAGTGTATGTAACCCCTTTACAGTATCAGAACAAGGCCTGTAAGGCCCTGGGCCTACTTCCAGCCTCCAGGCACCAGTTTTACTGATACTTGTGCCATTTGCAGGTGTTAAGCTTCGAGGGGATGAAGTCGCACCTTCTACCCAGGGTTATGGAGCTCCGCGCAGGGTAATATTTCAGGTTTCACCCCTGGCTGGTGGTGTGAAAACAAAACACTTCACATACTCAAGATAGTGTATTTTTCCCCTTTACAGTATCAGAACAAGGCCTGTAAGGCCCTGGGCCTACTTCCAGCCTCCAGGCACCAGTTTTACCTATACTTGTGACATTTGGAGGTGTTAAGCTTCAAGGTGACAAAGTCGTACCTTCTACCCAGGGTTATGGAGCTCCACGCAGGGTAAGATTTCAGGTATCACCCCTGGCTGGAGGTGTGAAAACAAAGCACTTCACATACTCAATAAAGTGTATTTAACCCCTTTACAATATCAGAACAAGGCCTGCAAGGCCTTGGGCCCATTTCCAGCCTCCAGGCACCAGTTTTACTGATACTTGTGACATTTGGAGGTGCTAAGCTTCAAGGGGACGAAGTCGCACCTTCTACCCAGGGTTATGGAGCTCCGCGCAGGGTAAGATTTCAGGTTTCACCCCTGGCTCGAGGTGTGAAGACAAAACACTGCACATACTCAACAAAGTGTATGTAACCCCTTTACAGTATCAGAACAAGGCCTGTAAGGCCCTGGGCCTACTTCCAGCCTCCAGGCACCAGTTTTACTGATACTTGTGACATTTGCAGGTGTTAAGCTTCGAGGGGATGAAGTCGCTCCTTCTACCCAGGGTTATGGAGCTCCGCGCAGGGTAAGATTTCAGGTTTCACGCCTGGCTGGTGGTGTGAAAACAAAACACTTCACATACTCAAGATAGTGTATTTAACCCCTTTTACAGTATCAGAACAAGGCCTGCAAAGCCTTGGGCCTACTTCCAGCCTCCAGGCACCAGTTTTAACTATACTTGTGACATTTGGAGGTGTTAAGCTTCAAGGTGACGAAGTCGTACCTTCTACCCAGGGTTATGGAGCTCCGCGCAGGGTAAGATTTCAGGTTCCACCCCTGGCTGGAGGTGTGAAGACAAAACACTGCACATACTCAATAAAGTGTATTTAACCCCTTTACAGTATCAGAACAAGGCCTGCAAGGCCTTGGGCCTACTTCCAGCCTCCAGGCTCGATACTTGTGGCATTTGGTGGTGTTAAGCTTCAAGGGGATGAAGTCTCCTCTACTACCCAGGGTTATGGAGCTCCGCGCAGGGTAAGATTTCAGGCTTCAACCCTGGCTGGAGGTGTGAAAACATAACACTTCACATACTCAATAAAGTGTATTTAACCCCTTTACAGTATCAGACCTAGGCCTGCAAGGCCTTGGGCCCATTTCTACCCTTCAGGCACCACTTTTAGTGATACTTGTGACTTTTGGAGGTGTTAAGCTTCAAGGGGATAACATTGCTCCTTCTAGCCAAGGCTATGGACCTTCGAACAGGGGGAGATTTCAGGTTTTCCCCTTGGAAGGAGGTGAAGCAAAAAAAAAAAACAACACACTTCCCTCCATCCAGGGGGAAAGGCTGAAATCTTACCCTACGCTGAGCTCCATAGTCCTGGGTAGAAGGAGTGACTTTGTCCCCTTGATCCTGGAAACCTCATAGTGTCACAAATATTACTAAAACAGGTTCCTGGAAGCTAGGGATGGGCCAGAGATCCTGAAGTCTATAATCTGATACTGCGATTGGTGTTCATGTACGTTTTGGTGTATGTGAAGTGTTTTATTTTTTTCCCCTACCTCCATCCAAGGGGAAGACCTGAAATTAGCGGTAGGCCTCGATCCGGCTACAGGGCGCAGAATCTGGTTTGTGGTCGCAGGTCGCACTCTTGACATACCATTTGATTCAGGAGTAGTCCCCACTGCAGCAATAGGGCTCAGTATAACAGTGGTAGTCACAGGCCTCACTCTGTACTGTCCCATTCAGATCAGCAGTTGGCCTCCCCCCGGTCATAGGCTCAGCATCTGACATACAGTAACTCACTCGGTCTACAGATGTCCCCACAAATGTAAACCTAACTCCAGCTGTAAAAATCAGCTCAGCAGAGTGCCTCCATGCCGGTACAGGGGTCACCATTTCAGGTGCATTCACACCCTCTGCTCTCACTTCGGGTGTCTTTAAACCTGTAGGCCTAACTCGGCCGCCTTCCTTCAATGTGTCACTGTGGATTTATTATATTTAGTCTGCACCCGTCTTCTCTAGCTCGGCGCTTGGCAGTGAATGCCCTTTGCATGTATGTGAAGCTATCAGCACACAGCCGCCTTGTGATGCATGTGAGGCTTGAACCCGGACCGTGCTCCGCTGCTTGTAAAAGTCCCCCGGCTGCCCCCGAGTCGTGGGTGCCACAGCCGAGGATGCAGGCGCGCGGGGAGTGCCCCCCTGGCCCCCGGGCCGGGGCTCCCTGGCATTGTTGCCACCCACCGCTCGGCCGGCGGAGCCCTGTGTTACTTCGGCACGTTCCAGAACGCGCTCCCCGCGGCCCCCGGAGCCCCATTGTGACGCCACAGGGCCCGCTCCCTGCAGGAGCCCCCTCCCGCCCGCGGGCCGCCGCTCCCGGCCGCAGAGCGCGAGAGTGGCCCGGGGAAAAGGGGCCCGGAGCCGAGGATTTCAGACACGGAGGCGTGAGCCATCGGGGGAGCGCAGAGTGTCCCCGCTGATTACAAGCCTGTGATGACAGGTTCAACTGAAACGGGAGCACGCACGGGAAGGGGCTGAAGCTGGGCTTCTTTTAATGTATACATGGAAGCGTGTGTTTAACTGATTCTGTTTTAAAACGTAGATAATCCGATGGTAGGAAACACAAAAGTCAGCTCGGAGCAGAGAGACGAGTGTGCCTCGAACAGCCCTCTCTCCTCGGGACCAATCAGAGGCTGGCTCCTCCCTATATATTCACGGGGCTCGGGCTGGGAGGGACATTTCTGTTCTGTGACAGTGCCAGCGCCGAGACTTGCTGTACAATGGCCGAAACCGCTCCAGCTGCCGCGGCGCCTCCCGCTGAGGTCGCCCCCAAGAAGAAGCAGAAGAAAACAGCGGGGGCTTCCAAGGCCAAGAAGCCTACCGGTCCCAGCGTGTCCGATCTGATCTTGAAGGCGGTGACCGCCTCGGCCGAGAGGAAGGGAGTCTCCCTGGCGGCCGTGAAGAAGGCGCTGATCGCCGGCGGCTACGATGCGGACAAGAACAAGAGCCGTGTTAAGGCCTCCCTGAAGAGCCTGGTCAGCAAAGGCGCCCTAGCCCAGCTGAAGGGCACGGGGGCCTCCGGATCCTTCAAGGTGAACAAGAAGCAGCTGGAGGGCAAGAAGGAGGGCAAGAAGACTGCCTCCAAGAAACCAGCGGCCAAGAAAGCTGCCCCTGCCGCCAAGAAGCCCAAAAAGGCTCCCGCGGGGGTCAAGAAGAGCCCGAAGAAGGTCAAGAAGCCAGCGGCAGCAAAGAGCCCCAAGAAGCCCAAGGCTGCCCCCGCCAAGAAGGCTGCCAAGAGCCCAGCGAAAGCCAAGGCGGCGAAGCCCAAAGTAGCCAAGAAAAGCCCTGCCAAGGTAGTCAAACCCAAGGCAGCCAAGCCCAAAGCAGCGAAGCCCAAAAAGGCAGCGCCCAAGAAGAAGTAAGGGCTTGCACCGAGACATTGCAAACACAACGGCTCTTTTAAGAGCCATCCACCCAGTCTAGAAGAGAGCGTGTTCATCCCCACCCTTGCACCCCCCATGCCCCACGTCTCAAAACTAAACGGCATAGTAGAATCCATAGCGCACCTTTCCACAGGCGAGTGCCGTGTGTGATCTTGGCCATGTAAAAGGCTCTTTGTGTGCTGTGTGAATTGAAATCGTTATAACAAAGACAACGTGGGGTCTGGGAGTTATTAGACCTCGGTTTATAATAAATGTGTGATAACGTGTGTGTCTTGGTGCTTTCACTGTATCCGGGCTGACTCGAAATGGTGTCTGCATAAAGCAGACGATTGTGAACTTTAAATCGAGTGCAGGTAACTGCGTGTTCCAGGGTGACCAAGGGCGGTACACTTATGACACCTTGGGCTCCTCTCCCAGTTGACCAGGGTCGAGAAGGGGGCGAGTGGTTTGCGTGACTACAAATGAATGGATGGACAGGGAGACAAAAGCTGACCGAAGCGCGGGCTGCGGCTCCAACGTACATCTTCCAATCGGAGGGTTCCCTTTTGCCCACAGTTCATTGGACAGACCGGCGAAGCCTCCAGTTAAGTAACCAATCGTTGCACACCGCGGGCTATTTTCAAACGTGGGGCGGTCGCTTCAGCCAACCAGAGCAACCCTCCGTCTTCGAGTGCATAAATAGGGCTCTTTCCCCCCTTCGACTCCATTCTTCTTCGCTCGTCTTTGCTGAGAGAGACCGCTCCCGCCATGGCCCGCACCAAGCAGACAGCCCGCAAGTCCACCGGCGGCAAAGCGCCTCGCAAGCAGCTGGCTACCAAAGCTGCCCGCAAGAGCGCGCCTGCCACCGGCGGAGTCAAGAAGCCTCACCGATACCGGCCCGGCACCGTGGCTCTCCGAGAGATCCGCCGCTACCAGAAGTCCACCGAGCTCCTCATCCGCAAGCTGCCCTTCCAGCGCTTGGTGAGGGAGATCGCCCAGGACTTCAAGACCGACCTGCGCTTCCAGAGCTCCGCAGTCATGGCCCTGCAAGAGGCCAGCGAGGCCTACCTGGTCGGGCTCTTCGAGGACACCAACCTGTGCGCCATCCACGCCAAGAGGGTGACCATCATGCCCAAGGACATCCAGCTGGCCCGTCGTATCCGAGGCGAGAGGGCCTAAGGAGACAGACCGACCCGAACAACCACCACAACGGCTCTTTTAAGGGCCACCACCCTGTCACGTACGAGCTTCTCTTATCTGCCATGTTCTACAGGTTAGGGTGGCTGGGCTGGCTGTGAGTACCACGAGTACTGGGTGACTTATACCGGCACTGGGAAAGCAGAGCACTCCGTGTTCACAGTGCACAAACACCTCTTCAATGTGTCCTTCATTTAATAAAGAGCTTTTTATTTGGGTAGAGGGTTGTGTAGGGACCCGCTGTTCACAAGCCAGCGCTATGGGGCATCTGTGCTCCCGGTACATCGGGTTCATGTGTCAGATTTCGGGAGCGTTTGCCCAGGGGCGGACTATAGCCGTTCCCCTTGGTCTTAAAGTACAAACACAACGTGACACCAGCACACATTAAAACTGTTCGCCCATAACATGGAAAACAATAAGCCCGCGGGCAGCTGTGTGCATTACACGTGGGCTTATCTAAAGTCATCGTTACATTACAGTGCTTATGTGACACTTGGTCCCAAAGAGGGCTCTTTCATATAGACATGTTTATTTAAAGAGGCACAACGGGTTGCCTGCTCTATCGTCCCTCGGTCTGCAGCAAGCCCCGTAAGAGCGGGCCTTTCTGCGCTCAACATTACCTTTTAAAACACATATTTCTCCTATCATAATAGAAGAACATTCGCTCTTAGGGGAGGAAGTGGTGGCCCTTAAAAGAGCCGTTGTGTTCGTTGAGGATGCGCCTCGAAGCCTTACTTGGCGCTAGTGTACTTGGTGACGGCCTTGGTGCCCTCCGACACGGCGTGTTTGGCCAGCTCTCCGGGCAGCAGAAGGCGCACTGCGGTCTGGATCTCCCGGGAGGTGATGGTGCGCCGCTGGTTGTAGTGAGCCAGGCGGGAAGCCTCCCCGGCGATGCGCTCGAAGATGTCGTTCACGAAGGAGTTCATGATGCCCATGGCCTTGGAGGAGATGCCGGTGTCCGGGTGCACCTGCTTCATCACTTTGTAAATGTAGATGGCATAGCTTTCCTTCCTGCTCTTCCTGCGCTTCTTCCCGTCCTTCTTGGGCGGCTTGGAGAGCGCTTTCTTGGAGCCCTTCTTGGGAGCCGGTGCAGACTTGGCTGGTTCAGGCATGGTCGACGCTCTTGGCACTGCTTTCTGTGGAGCCGAGAGAAATAAAGCCTCCCAGTCTTATGTCTTGTTTTCGTCTGTCAGATTCCTTCTGACAGTGGTGAGTTTTTGGATACCGAGGCGGTAGCCTCATTACTCCATATTCATTTTGAGTTTTTTAGTCGCTGTTTAGGTTGTCTTATTGATGTGTGACGCTTTGTCACTTTTGAGGTTGTATCACGAGGTCAGCACTGTGATAGGCCGTGGGTTGCAGCCAATTGGGTTTGCAGAAGTGTCAGCAAGTTTTATCGCAGAGTCTTGTTTTCGTCTGTCAAATGTCTTCTGGCGGTGATGAGCTTTTGATGGCTGCCGCGGCGGTTGCCTTCTGACAGTGGTGAGTTTTGGATGCCTGCCGAGGCGGTTGCCTTCAGGCAGTGCTGAGTTTTTTTTTTTTTGGATGCTGTGTTGCTGTTTCTGTTTCACAAGGTTAGCGCTTCGATGGGCCGCGGGTAGCGGTCAAATGGGTTTGTAGAAATGTCTGCAAGCTTCCTGATCAGTGGGTTTTCTTTTTGATCCAATCCTTTGTAGAATGTCCTGTTGAGTTTGCGGAGATGGTCGTCCAACATCTCAACGCCCAGGTCTCTGTGGAGGTCTGCTGTTCTTGTGAAGTTAGGAGCACCTGTTGCAATCCGTAAGGCCTTGCTCTGTACTCTCTGTAGGTCTTTCCGATGATGCGGGCGGCAGCCACTCCAAACTGGTGAAGCATATGTCATAGTTGGTCGAATTATTGCGGTGATTGCTCGCACCTTGCTCTGAATGGGCATCGACTTGGTCTTCAGGAGAGGGTATAATGCAGCCAGTTTTGTTGCTGCTTTCTGGCAGGTCTTCTCTATGTGGTTTTTCCAGCTGAGTTTAGAGTCCAGAGTCACCCCCAGGTAGGAGCTGCTGTTTTCCCATTTGATCTCTTCCCCATTGAGGAGGATCTGTGGGGGTTTCCTGTTCAGCTTCCTGGTGAATAATGTTGCTGTGGTTTTGCTTGTGTTCAGGGTGATCTGCCAGTCGCTGTACCATTCGGAGAGTCTGCAGAGCGATGTCTCAAGGTTCTTGGCCACTTCTTTGTCGCTGAAGGATTGGGAGAGGACAGCAACATCATCGGCGTAAAGGGCAAGATCAGTCTTCTTTAGGTCCGTGGGGATGTCGTTTGTAAATATGTTAAAGAGGAATGGTCCTAGGATTGATCCCTGGGGCACTCCAGCAAGAATTGGGCGTGGCGTTGAGCATTCCTCTCGTACCGCCACGTGAAAGGTCCGTTTTGACAAGTAGCTAGACAGCAGCTTAACCAGGTAGCTTGGAAACTTGAGCTTGATAAGTTTGTAAAGCAGTCCCTCATGCCATACTCGGTCGAATGCTTTGGCTACATCCAGAAAGACTACTCCAGTAGACTTGTTGATGTTGAATCCGTGGCTAATGATGTCCACAACTCTGAGGAGTTGGTGATTGGTTGAGTGGTCTTTCCGGAACCCAAACTGTTCTTTGGCGAGGAGGTTTTCGCTTGTCGCAAAGTCCACGAGGCGGGCAAGGATAACTTTTTCGAAGAGCTTTGATAGGCCAGATAGCAGACTTATGGGGCGGTAATTTGCAGGATCTCGTAGTGGTTTCCCAGCCTTGGGGAATACGACGACTCTTGCTTCTTTCCAGGCGTTAGGGTAGTGCTGGTGCTGCAAACATGCGTTGAATATCTCAGCAAGATGTTCCACTGCGGCTTCTGGGAGCATCTTGATGGCTTGGTTGGCTATTCTGTCCTTTCCTGGTGCCTTGCCATTTTTCAGTGTCTTTACCAGGACCCGTAATTCGCCCATTGAGCATTCCTCAATGATTGCAGCTTCTGTTTCTGGTGGGTGCTCCCGGTGGTGCTTAGCAACCTCTTGCTCGACTTCTGCTGCCAGTTTGCTTGCCTGGTTAGGCCTGAAGGATGCTTCCAGCGTGTCAGCGAAGACCTCAGCCTTGTCCCTGTTGCTGCATGCCAAGTGAGTCTTCCCTTGTATCGGTGGGTTTGGTTCCTTCTTCCCAATCAAGCGTCGGGTCATTCTCCAGAGAGAGTTGTCAGAGTCCTTCAGGTTTGCTGTTGCTGCTTCCCATTTTTCACCTCTGTGCTGGTTTATTTGCATCTTCAGCTGTCTTGTCAGCTCATTGTACTTCTTCAGCAGGTCAGGGGTGCGATTCCTTTGCCACTCTCTCCGGGCTCTGTTCTTGTCAGCTATCGACTGCTTGATGCCCTTCGGGAGGTCGTAGATAGAGCATCGTTGGAGTTTCTGCTCAGGAACGCTGCGCTCAATAGCAGTGTGGACTGCCGCTGTGAAGTGGTGAACCGCCTGGTCAATGTCTTCGATGGAGCAGAGGGGGCCAGGGACCAGTGTCTCCTCCAGGCTTCTCTTGTATAGGCTCCAGTCTGCCTTCTTGTAGTTGTGCCTGGTGCCCTGTTGCTGGTTTTCAAGCACGTCTCCAACTGTGATCAACACTGGGTTATGGTCAGACGTCAGTGCTGTTAAGGTTTCCAGCTCCATAGATTGGGAGAGATTCTTCATGACGACTATGTCCAGGACGTCCGGTTTATGCAGTGCCGAGCCTGGATAGTGTGTTGGTTGAGTCGGGCCAGCCACTACGAAGTCCTCCTTCTTTGAGTGGGCAAGTAGAGCGTGTCCTTTGCTGTTTGCAGTGCGGGAATTCCAGCACTGGTGCTTGGCATTAAGATCGCCTCCAATTAATGTTGGGATGCTGGGGTCCAGTAAAGCATCCAGGTCCTTTGGGCATAGCTTGCCTGGGGGTGAGTAGGCGGCAATCAATCGTAGAGGGCCAGCAGATGTCTGGATCTGTATACCAGTTGCTTCAATGCTCCCCACTGCTGGTAGTGCAATCTCGTGGTGCTTCACTTTTGTGCTGACGATCACTGCTGTCCCTCCGCCCTTGGCTCCAGTGGTGCGATCTGTGCGGTACACCCTGTGGTTTGCTAGATTAAGCTTCTGGCTTCCTTGGAGATGGGTCTCAGAGATAAGCGCTATACTCACATCCATGGTTTCCATCAGGTGCAGGAGTTCTGCGGTTTTCTTCTGAATGCTGTGGGCATTCCACATCAAGAAGAGGGAGTTTCCTTTAGATTTGGATGCCATTGGGGGTGTTTTCTTCACCGTGGAAAAGTCCGGCGATGAGGTTCGCCACCATTGTCACCACGGGGTGGATGTTCATGTCTGCAACTGTTTTTGCAATCTTCGTAATGAGTTCCTGCCAGTTGATGGCTGAGCCTATTTCACAGGATGGTGCTGGGGCAGTTGTTGGTGGTGGGCAGTCCTGTTTGGGTCCTGTAACTCCTGCGTATGTTCTTCCATTCACGCGTGCATTGCTATGGCTGTTGGTTGGATTCCCAGTTGGGCTCCTGTGTGCTAATGCAGGTTTGTAAGTCTTCCTTTGTCCCTGGTCTGTCGTCGTGTGTAGGGAAGTCTTTTGTGGTTGCGGGGTTTGCGCGGTCCATCCTTCTTTGCCTTTTGCAGGTAGGGACAGCCGCGATAGCTTGCTGGGTGTGGTCCTGTGCAGTTAGCACATATTGCTGGTTCAGTTTCCCGGTTCCTTGTGCATTGGTTAGAGGTGTGCTCGCCTCCACAGCGTACGCACTTTGGCTTCTGATGGCAGAAAGCAGAGGTGTGCCCCAAGCGCTGGCAGTTGTAGCACATGACTGGTCCTCGTTTCCCTCTAGGTGCTTCTGTGGTGACGGTGCAGCTGCAGAGCCGTGTGACTGCTGAGAGGTCTGCTGGCTTCCCATCATGGCTTGCCGACAGGGTTACAACAAAGAGGGGAAATTTCTTGTTTTTGTCTGCTGGAGAGGCAATCTGTGATATGTTTTTGACTGGAAGACCAAGTTCCGATAGGTCCTGAGTGATGTCCCCAAGGGATGCGTTTGCTGGGAGTCCCCGTATTACAAAGCGTTGGGCTTTAGCAGTGGTCAATGAAAAGGTGTGGTACTCCATTTTCTGTTCTGTAAGCACGCTGGTCACAGTCTTGTAGTCCTCTGGTGTGGTGAGCATGATCTTGGCCTGGTCCTGCCGGGGCTTGATTGTGAACGTGGAAGAGCAGTGTTCATCCAGTAGGTCCACGAGGTCCTTGTGGGTGGTTAGGTTCTTCAGGATGATGGGAGGGATCCGTAGTCGCTTAGTGGGAGCTGAAGAGGTCTCGGGTTCAGGTGCTGTGTGGTCCTGAGGGTGGTCATCGCTGTCCTGGGCGCTTTGGAGAACCAGATAGCGGTTTGTGGTTGGGATTGCACTGCTTTCTGTGGGTGCACGGGCAAGCTTTGCTGCTTTTTCTGGTGAGGTTGGGCACGAGTCGCGTCCTCTCTTTGCTAACTTAGTGTGCCAATCCATGTCGTCTTCGGTGGTGCCGGATTGAGCCATGGCGTCGGCCTCTATGGTCAATTGATGCAGCTGGTTAGGGGGTTAAAGGGTTTAAGCCCTTCTTCCTCCCCTCTTTGGCACGCAGCCTGGCCCCGGTCAAGCCAGGGAGACGCAGGCCCAGCACCTTAGAGGAGTGGGAGAGAGGGCAGAGCGGGTCGGACCGCGGGCCTCCCGCTGAGAATCAGAGAGCAGGATAAATCAAGCAGAGCGCATCAATGATGAATCGCAATTCCGAATGAATCAAGCAGAGCGCAGCAGTGATAAATTAATTGTAATCTTAATACAAAATAAATCAGGCAAAGAAAATGAACCAAGCAAGCAGAGCGCAGCAATGACAATTTGTAATAAGAATACAAAATCTGGATACCAGCTCAGTCATGCAGGGGAAATAAAACATGCAATTAAGCAGAGCCGAAAATCGGGGTACAAAAGGAGTCAAACAAGGAAGCAGGGTAGATTCTATCACAAAGGATAGAAAATGGCGCTTACCAGGTCGGAGCAGGAATCAAAACCTCCTCGTGGCGGGCATCAGATGAATCAGCAGGTCGGCGACCAGGCGTGTTCTTCTCTCTCCTGCTGCGACCCAGGTCGGGGCAGGAATCGAAATTAAAATCGGAAGGAGAATCCCGGTCGGAGCGCGACCTCAATTCATCATCACCGAGAAACTGGAGCGGCCGGCTCGGAGCGCGATCCGCAAATCCGAATCAATTAAAATCGGAATGAGAATCCCGATCGGAGCGCGACCTCAATTCATCGTCCCCGAGAAACTGGAGCGGCCGGCTCGGAGCGCGATCCGCAAAAATCCGAGAATCGAATCATGTCGTCAAATAAAGCCTGCGTGCCCGGCACTTGTATTTATAGGCTGGGCGTGTAAAGCAGCTGCTTCTCGGCTCTCCCTTCTCATTGGCAGTCATAGGCAGTGCCCCCACTTCCCTATCTTAATGCGGTTCTGGGACTCTGATTGGTGGAACAGAAGCCCTCATTCCCCCAATGGGAAATTGTCTCAGCGCCTAGCTTTTAACCAATCAGACGCACCCGAAGTCTTTATATTACCGGGGTCCAGTGTAACAGCAGTACTATTCTCTCTGTTGTGTGACTGAGACTCTGTAGCGATCGCCATGTCTGGACGCGGAAAGCAAGGAGGAAAGGCCCGCGGCCAAGGCCAAGACACGCTCTTCCAGAGCCGGGCTGCAGTTCCCTGTGGGCTTCGTGTGCACAGACTGCCCAGGAAGGGAAGCTACGCCGAGAGGGTCGGCGCCGTGCGCCAGTCTATCTTGCTGCAGATCCTGGAGTACCTGACCGCTGAGATCCTGGAGCTGGCTGGTAACGCGGCCCGGGACAACAAGAAGACCCGCATCATCCCCAGGCACCTCCAGCTGGCCATCCGCAACGACGAGGAGCTGAACAAGCTGCTGGGCCGAGTCACCATCGCCCAGGGAGGAGTCCTGCCCAACATCCAGGCCGTGCTGCTGCCCAAGAAAACCGAGAGCCACAAGGCAGGGGGCAAGGCAAGCAAGTAAAGGCCCGCAGACCACCGTGGAAACACACCCTAAACACAAAGGCTCTTTTCAGGGCCAACCACAGACTCCATCAAAGAGCGTATCCGTGCCAAGGTGTTACTCTGGCGGCTTCATAGATGTAGCAGCGCCCGCACCGTAGCTTCATAGGAGGGCATGCCCAAGCCCTCGGCCGTACACATAAATGTTGCCCCCGTCCCAAAGCCTAGCTTGAGGCCGACAATCTTAATGTTTATGTATAAAAAAATATATATTTTTTTACATTTTTTGGGGGGGGGGGGCAGTTTACAGACTTGCCACAACCGGGCGTGACATGTGGACAGTGTTACGGGGTTGCAGGCGGTCACACACCGCGGGGTGGTGCCGGTGAGGCCGTTAACGTGTTGGCTCCATTAAAACATTTCAGAGCCTTCTGTTCATATTGGGAGGGACGCCGAACGCGAGGGTTAGGCGGACCCGTGGTGACAAGTGGGGGCCGGGAAGGGAGGCGTGTGTGTGTGTGTTTGACTGTGATCTGTGCTGCGGCGGCGGCAGCTGCTGAGCCCGAGACAAAGAGGCAGCTGGGAGCGCGCTCTTTTTCAAACGGCAACGGCCGCTCCCTGCAGAGGGCGGGCTGGGGCCGGGCTCTCCCGCCTCCCATAGAGTCACATGGGCCGCTTGCTGCGCTCTAGCCGGTCCGCAGCTCCTCCATATAAGCAGCCGGTGCGGGCGCCCGCCATCATTTCTGCTCACAGCATCGAGAGGAGAACATGTCTGGACGCGGCAAAGGAGGGAAGGGGCTCGGCAAAGGCGGCGCCAAGAGACACCGCAAGGTGCTCCGGGACAACATCCAGGGCATCACCAAGCCGGCCATTCGTCGCCTGGCACGCCGTGGTGGAGTCAAGCGCATCTCCGGCCTCATCTACGAGGAGACCCGCGGGGTGCTCAAGGTTTTCCTGGAGAACGTGATCCGGGATGCTGTCACCTACACCGAGCATGCCAAGAGGAAGACCGTCACCGCCATGGATGTGGTCTATGCCCTGAAGCGCCAGGGCCGCACCCTCTACGGATTCGGCGGTTAAACACTCGACTTGCCCACGGAAAAAAACAAAACACCAACCCAAAGGCTCTTTTAAGAGCCGACCACGATGTCATGGGAGAGCTGTGTCTATGCACTATGGTTCCCGCAGGGTAGGGCTGCTTTCTAGCACCACACACGGTCGAATGAGCCACCCTGCCATGCAAGGCACTCTCCCGGGGTCAGGGCACTGCTTTTCTGGGGTGTCTTCCTGGAGCCCCGGCATGGGGGTCCAGGGGCGCGTTCATCCCAGCCCACACCCTCGCTCACGGGGCCCGCAATCCTGGGGCCTAAGGCGGGTTTAGCCCGGCCCAGGGGCCCGCCATCCTGGAGCCCTGGACTGGCGACCTAAGGCGGGTTTAGCCCGGCCCAGGGGCCCGCCATCCTGGAGCCCTGGACTGGGGAACTAAGGTGGGTTTAGCCCGGCCCAGGGCCACACGGGCCTGCCGTTTCCCCCCGACTATTAAGCCCCCACGTAGTGGGGGCTTACAGAACACGGAGGAGGGACAAAGGTTGGAGTTAGCCGAGCGGACTGCCCGGCCGGCCATCTGGTCGCAGAGCTGCGCGACCAGATGGCCCACTGAGCTGTGCGACCAGATGGCCGGGCGGCGGAACGGCCGCGCTAATTGCAACTTTTGTCTCCCACCCAGGCGCTCTAAGCCCCCACCTCGTGGGGGCTTAATAGTCGATAAAATAGTGTTCCCACGCAGGCCTATAGGAAGAGGGTGTGGGATCCTAATTTTTGTTGTGAACCATCGTGACCCTTTTCGGGTCCCTGTGGGCCGCTAAGCACCTGTTGTAGTATTTTCTTTTTTTCTCTTTTTTTTTTTGTTGACATTTTGGAACTAGGGGACAAACTCACTCCTCCTGCCCAGGGCTATGGAGCTCCGAATCGGGTAAAATGTCAGGATTTCCCCTTTGGCTGGAGGTGGGCAAAAAAAAAAAAAAATATATATATATATATTCCCCCCCCCCCCCAGAATTTATTTTTACATAAAGCCACTCACAGTATCGGATCTGAAAATTCAGCGTCTCTGGACCATTTTTAGCCTCCAGGCACCCGTTTGAAAAATGTGCCCCCAATTTTTTTTTTTACTAAATGTAAGGTTCAAGGTGACAAAGTCACTTTATCTACCCAGGGCTATGGAGCTCCGATTCGTGTAAAATTTCAGGATTCCCCCTTGGCTGGAGGTGGGCAAAAAAAAGATATATAACTCTATATATATATATTTTCTTTCTTTTTACCCCCGCCCAAAAAATTGCATAAGGCCCTTCGTTCAAAAAGTGTCCCATTTTTTTATTTTTTTTATTTACTAAATGTTGAGGTTCAAGGGGACAAAGTCACATCTTCTACCCAGGGTTATGGAGCTCCGTGCTGGTTAAGATTTCAGGTTTCACCCCTGGCTGGAGGTGTGAAAACAAAACACTTCACATACTCAACAAAGTGTATTTAACCCCTTTACAGTATCAGAACAAGGCCTGCAAGGCCTGGGCCCACTTCCAGCCTCCTAGGCACCATGTTTTAGCTGATACCTGTGACATTTGGAGGTGTTAAGCTTTCAAGGGGATGAAGTCGCACCTCCTACCCAGGGTTATGGAGCTCCGCGCAGGGCAAGATTTCAGGTTTCACCCCTGGCTGGAGGTGTGAAGACAAAACACTGCACATACTCAACAAAGTGTATTTAACCCCTTTACAGTATTAGAGCAAGGCCTGAAGGCCTGGGCCTACTTCCAGCCTCCAGGCACCAGTTTTACCTATACTTGTGACATTTGGAGGTGTTAAGCTTCAAGGGGATGAAGTCACACCTTCTACCCAAGGTTATGGAGCTCCGCGCAGGGGTAAGATTTCAGGTTCCACCCATGGCTGGAGGTGTGAAGACAAAACACTGCACATACTCAATAAAGTGTATTTAACCCCTTTACAGTATCAGAACAAGGCCTGCAAGGCCTTGGGCCTACTTCCAGCCTCCAGGCTCGATACTTGTGGCATTTGGTGGTGTTAAGCTTCAAGGGGATGAAGTCTCCTCTACTACCCAGGGTTATGGAGCTCCGCGTAGGGTAAGATTTCAGGCTTCACCCCTGGCTGGAGGTGTGAAAACATAACACTTCACATACTCAATAAAGTGTATTTAACCCCTTTACAGTATCAGAACAAGGCCTGTAAGGCCCTGGGCCTACTTCCAGCCTCCAGGCACCAGTTTTACCTATACTTGTGACATTTGGAGGTGTTAAGCTTCAAGGTGACAAAGTCGTACCTTCTACCCAGGGTTATGGAGCTCTGCGCAGGGTAAGATTTCAGGTTCCACCCCTGGCTGGAGGTGTGAAGACAAAACACTGCACATACTCAATAAAGTGTATTTAACCCCTTTACAGTATCAGAACAGGGCCTGCAAGGCCTTGGGCCTACTTCCAGCCTCCAGGCTCGATACTTGTGGCATTTGGTGGTGTTAAGCTTCAAGGGGATGAAGTCTCCTCTACTACCCAGGGTTATGGAGCTCCGCGCAGGGTAAGATTTCAGGCTTCACCCCTGGCTGGAGGTGTGAAAACATAACACTTCACATACTCAATAAAGTGTATTTAACCCCTTTACAGTATCAGAACAAGGGCTGCAAGGCCTTGGGCCTTCTTCCAGCCTCCAGGCACCAGTTTTAGTGGTAGTTGTGACATTATGAAGCCTACAGCTTCAAGGGGACAAAGTCACTGCTTCTACCCAGGGCTATGGAGCTCCGCGCAGGGTAAGATTTCAGGTATCACCCCTAGCTGGAGGTGTGAAAACAAAGCACTTCACATACTCAATAAAGTGTATTTAACCCCTTTACAATATCAGAACAAGGCCTGCAAGGCCTTGGGCCCAATTCCAGCCTCCAGGCACCAGTTTTACTGATACTTGTGACATTTGGAGGTTCTAAGCTTCAAGGGGACGAAGTCGCACCTTCTACCCAGGGTTATGGAGCTCCGCGCAGGGTAATATTTCAGGTTTCACCCCTGGCTCGAGGTGTGAAGACAAAACACTGCACATACTCAACAAAGTGTATGTAACCCCTTTACAGTATCAGAACAAGGCCTGTAAGGCCCTGGGCCTACTTCCAGCCTCCAGGCACCAGTTTTACTGATACTTGTGCCATTTGCAGGTGTTAAGCTTCGAGGGGATGAAGTCGCACCTTCTACCCAGGGTTATGGAGCTCCGCGCAGGGTAATATTTCAGGTTTCACCCCTGGCTGGTGGTGTGAAAACAAAACACTTCACATACTCAAGATAGTGTATTTTACCCCTTTACAGTATCAGAACAAGGCCTGCAAAGCCTTGGGCCTACTTCCAGCCTCCAGGCACCAGTTTTACCTATACTTGTGACATTTGGAGGTGTTAAGCTTCAAGGGGATGAAGTCACACCTCCTACCCAGGGTTATGGAGCTCCGCGCAGGGCAAGATTTCAGGTTCCACCCCTGGCTGGAGGTGTGAAGACAAAACACTGCACATACTCAATAAAGTGTATTTAACCCCTTTACAGTATCAGAACAAGGCCTGCAAGGCCTTGGGCCTACTTCCAGCCTCCAGGCTCGATACTTGTGGCATTTGGTGGTGTTAAGCTTCAAGGGGATTAAGTCGCACCTTCTACCCAGGGTTATGGAGCTCCGCGTAGGGTAAGATTTCAGGCTTCACCCCTGGCTGGAGGTGTGAAAACATAACACTTCACATACTCAATAAAGTGTATTTAACCCCTTTACAGTATCAGAACAAGGCCTGTAAGGCCCTGGGCCTACTTCCAGCCTCCAGGCACCAGTTTTACCTATACTTGTGACATTTGGAGGTGTTAAGCTTCAAGGTGACAAAGTCGTACCTTCTACCCAGGGTTATGGAGCTCCGCGCAGGGTAAGATTTCAGGTTCCACCCCTGGCTGGAGGTGTGAAGACAAAACACAGCACATACTCAATAAAGTGTATTTAACCCCTTTACAGTATCAGAACAAGGCCTGCAAGGCCTTGGGCCTACTTCCAGCCTCCAGGCTCGATACTTGTGGCATTTGGTGGTGTTAAGCTTCAAGGGGATGAAGTCTCCTCTACTACCCAGGGTTATGGAGCTCCGCGCAGGGTAAGATTTCAGGCTTCACCCCTGGCTGGAGGTGTGAAAACATAACACTTCACATACTCAATAAAGTGTATTTAACCCCTTTACAGTATCAGAACAAGGGCTGCAAGGCCTTGGGCCTTCTTCCAGCCTCCAGGCACCAGTTTTAGTGGTAGTTGTGACATTATGAAGCCTACAGCTTCAAGGGGACAAAGTCACTGCTTCTACCCAGGGCTATGGAGCTCTGCGCAGGGTAAGATTTCAGGTATCACCCCTAGCTGGAGGTGTGAAAACAAAGCACTTCACATACTCAATAAAGTGTATTTAACCCCTTTACAATATCAGAACAAGGCCTGCAAGGCCTTGGGCCCATTTCCAGCCTCCAGGCACCAGTTTTACTGATACTTGTGACATTTGGAGGTGCTAAGCTTCAAGGGGACGAAGTCGCACCTTCTACCCAGGGTTATGGAGCTCCGCGCAGGGTAAGATTTCAGGTTTCACACCTGGCTCGAGGTGTGAAGACAAAACACTGCACATACTCAACAAAGTGTATGTAACCCCTTTACAGTATCAGAACAAGGCCTGTAATGCCCTGGGCCTACTTCCAGCCTCCAGGCACCAGTTTTACCGATACTTGTGACATTTGGAGGTGTTAAGCTTCAAGGGGATGAAGTCACACCTTCTACCCAGGGTTATGGAGCTCCGCGCAGGGTAAGATTTCAGGTTCCACCCCTGGCTGGAGGTGTGAAGACAAAACACTGCACATACTCAATAAAGTGTATTTAACCCCTTTACAGTATCAGAACAAGGCCTGGAAGGCCTTGGGCCTTCTTCCAGCCTCCAGGCACCAGTTTTAGTGGTAGTTGTGACATTATGAAGCCTACAGCTTCAAGGGGACAAAGTCACTGCTTCTACCCAGGGCTATGGAGCTCCGCGCAGGGTAAGATTTCAGGTATCACCCCTGGCTGGAGGTGTGAAAACAAAGCACTTCACATACTCAATAAAGTGTATTTAACCCCTTTACAATATCAGAACAAGGCCTGCAAGGCCTTGGGCCCATTTCCAGCCTCCAAGCACCAGTTTTACTGATACTTGTGACATTTGGAGGTGCTAAGCTTCAAGGGGATTAAGTCTCATCTACTACCCAGGGTTATGGAGCTCCGCGTAGGGTAAGATTTCAGGCTTCACCCCTGGCTGGAGGTGTGAAAACATAACACTTCACATACTCAATAAAGTGTATTTAACCCCTTTACAGTATCAGAACAAGGCCTGTAAGGCCCTGGGCCTACTTCCAGCCTCCAGGCACCAGTTTTACCTATACTTGTGACATTTGGAGGTGTTACGCTTCAAGGTGACAAAGTCGTACCTTCTACCCAGGGTTATGGAGCTCCGCGCAGGGTAAGATTTCAGGTTCCACCCCTGGCTGGAGGTGTGAAGACAAAACACTGCACATACTCAATAAAGTGTATTTAACCCCTTTACAGTATCAGAACAAGGCCTGCAAGGCCTTGGGCCTACTTCCAGCCTCCAGGCTCGATACTTGTGGCATTTGGTGGTGTTAAGCTTCAAGGGGATGAAGTCTCCTCTACTACCCAGGGTTATGGAGCTCCACGCAGGGTAAGATTTCAGGCTTCACCCCTGGCTGGAGGTGTGAAAACATAACACTTCACATACTCAATAAAGTGTATTTAACCCCTTTACAGTATCAGAACAAGGGCTGCAAGGCCTTGGGCCTTCTTCCAGAGTCCAGGCACCGGTTTTAGTGGTAGTTGTGACATTATGAAGCCTACAGCTTCAAGGGGACAAAGTCACTGCTTCTACCCAGGGCTATGGAGCTCCGCGCAGGGTAAGATTTCAGGTATCACCCCTGGCTGGAGGTGTGAAAACAAAGCACTTCACATACTCAATAAAGTGTATTTAACCCCTTTACAATATCAGAACAAGGCCTGCAAGGCCTTGGGCCCATTTCCAGCCTCCAGGCACCAGTTTTACTGATACTTGTGACATTTGGAGGTGCTAAGCTTCAAGGGGACGAAGTCGCACCTTCTACCCAGGGTTATGGAGCTCCGCGCAGGGTAAGATTTCAGGTTTCACCCCTGGCTCGAGGTGTGAAGACAAAACACTGCACATACTCAACAAAGTGTATGTAACCCCTTTACAGTATCAGAACAAGGCCTGTAATGCCCTGGGCCTACTTCCAGCCTCCAGGCACCAGTTTTACCGATACTTGTGACATTTGGAGGTGTTAAGCTTCAAGGGGATGAAGTCACACCTTCTACCCAGGGTTATGGAGCTCCGCGCAGGGTAAGATTTCAGGTTCCACCCCTGGCTGGAGGTGTGAAGACAAAACACTGCACATACTCAATAAAGTGTATTTAACCCCTTTACAGTATCAGAACAAGGCCTGGAAGGCCTTGGGCCTTCTTCCAGCCTCCAGGCACCAGTTTTAGTGGTAGTTGTGACATTATGAAGCCTACAGCTTCAAGGGGACAAAGTCACTGCTTCTACCCAGGGCTATGGAGCTCCGCGCAGGGTAAGATTTCAGGTATCACCCCTGGCTGGAGGTGTGAAAACAAAGCACTTCACATACTCAATAAAGTGTATTTAACCCCTTTACAATATCAGAACAAGGCCTGCAAGGCCTTGGGCCCATTTCCAGCCTCCAAGCACCAGTTTTACTGATACTTGTGACATTTGGAGGTGCTAAGCTTCAAGGGGATTAAGTCTCATCTGCTACCCAGGGTTATGGAGCTCCGCGTAGGGTAAGATTTCAGGCTTCACCCCTGGCTGGAGGTGTGAAAACATAACACTTCACATACTCAATAAAGTGTATTTAACCCCTTTACAGTATCAGAACAAGGCCTGTAAGGCCCTGGGCCTACTTCCAGCCTCCAGGCACCAGTTTTACTGATACTTGTGACATTTGCAGGTGTTAAGCTTCGAGGGGATGAAGTCGCACCTTCTACCCAGGGTTATGGAGCTCCGCGCAGGGTAAGATTTCAGGTTTCACCCCTGGCTGGTGGTGTGAAAACAAAACACTTCACATACTCAAGATAGTGTATTTAACCCCTTTTACAGTATCAGAACAAGGCCTGCAAAGCCTTGGGCCTACTTCCAGCCTCCAGGCACCAGTTTTACCTATACTTGTGACATTTGGAGGTGTTAAGCTTCAAGGTGACGAAGTCGTACCTTCTACCCAGGGTTATGGAGCTCCGCGCAGGGTAAGATTTCAGGTATCACCCCTGGCTGGAGGTGTGAAAACAAAGCACTTCACATACTCAATAAAGTGTATTTAACCCCTTTACAATATCAGAACAAGGCCTGCAAGGCCTTGGGCCCATTTCTAGCCTCCAGGCACCAGTTTTACTGATACTTGTGACATTTGGAGGTGCTAAGCTTCAAGGGGACGAAGTCGCACCTTCTACCCAGGGCTATGGTTCTCCGCGCAGGGTAACATTTCAGGTTTCACCCCTGGCTCGAGGTGTGAAGACAAAACACTGCACATACTCAACAAAGTGTATTTAACCCCTTTACAGTATCAGAACAAGGCCTGCAAGGCCTTGGGCCTACCTCCAGCCTCCTAGCACATGTTTTAGTGATACTTGTGACATTTGGAGGTGTTAAGCTTCAAGGGGATGAAGTCACACCTTCTACCCAGGGTTATGGAACTCCGCACAGGTTAAGATTTCACGTTTCACCCCTGGCTGGAGGTGTGAAAACAAAACACTTCACATACTCAATAAGGTGTATCTAACCCCTTTACAGTATCAGAACAAGGCCTGCAAGGCCTTGGGCCTACTTCCAGCCTCCAGGCTCGATACTTGTGGCATTTGGTGGTGTTAAGCTTCAAGGGGATGAAGTCTCATCTACTACCCAGGGTTATGGAGCTCCGCGCAGGGTAAGATTTCAGGCTTCACCCCTGGCTGGAGGTGTGAAAACATAACACTTCACATACTCAATAAAGTGTATTTAACCCCTTTACAGTATCAGAACAAGGGCTGCAAGGCCTTGGGCCTACCTCCAGCCTCCTAGCACATGTTTTAGTGATACTTGTGACATTTGGAGGTGTTAAGCTTCAAGGGGATGAAGTCACACCTTCTACCCAGGGTTATGGAACTCCGCACAGGTTAAGATTTCACGTTTCACCCCTGGCTGGAGGTGTGAAGACAAAACACTGCACATACTCAATAAAGTGTATTTAACCCCTTTACAGTATCAGAACAAGGCCTGCAAGGCCTTGGGCATACTTCCAGCCTCCAGGCTCGATAATTGTGGCTTTTGGTGGTGTTAAGCTTCAAGGGGATGAAGTCACACATTCTACCCAGTGTTATGGAGCTCCGCGCAGGGTAAGATTTCAGGTTCCACCCCTGGATGGAGGAGTGAACACAAAACACTTCACATATTCAACAAAGTGTATTTAACCCCTTTACAGTGTCAGAACAAGACCTGCAATGCCTTGGGCCTACTTCCAGCCTCCAGGCACCAGTTTTACTGATACTTGTGACACTCGCAGGTGTTAAGCTTCAAGGGGATGAAGTCGCACCTTCTACCCAGGGTTATGGAGCTCCGCGCAGGGTAAGATTTCAGGTTTCACCCCTGGCTGGTGGTGTGAAAACAAAACACTTCACATACTCAAGATAGTGTATTTAACCCCTTTACAGTATCAGAACAAGGCCTGCAAATCCTTGGGCCTACTTCCAGCCTCCAGGCACCAGTTTTACCTATACTTGTGACATTTGGAGGTGTTAAGCTTCAGGGTGACAAAGTCGTACCTTCTACCCAGGGTTATGGAGCTCCGCGCAGGGTAAGATTTCAGGTTCCACCCCTGGCTGGAGGTGTGAAGACAAAACACTGCACATACTCAACAAAGTGTATTTAACCCCTTTACAGTATCAGAACAAGGCCTGCAAGGCCTTGGGCCTACCTCCAGCCTCCTAGCACATGTTTTAGTGATACTTGTGACATTTGGAGGTGTTAAGCTTCAAGGGGATGAAGTCACACCTTCTACCCAGGGTTATGGAACTCCGCACAGGTTAAGATTTCAGGCTTCACCCCTGGCTGGAGGTGTGAAAACATAACACTTCACATACTCAATAAAGTGTATTTAACCCCTTTACAGTATCAGAACAAGGGCTGCAAGGCCTTGGGCCTTCTTCCAGCCTCCAGGCACCAGTTTTAGTGGTAGTTGTAACATTATGAAGCCTACAGCTTCAAGGGGACAAAGTCACTGCTTCTACCCAGGGCTATGGAGCTCCGCGCAGGGTAAGATTTCAGGTATCACCCCTGGCTGGAGGTGTGAAAACAAAGCACTTCACATACTCAATAAAGTGTATTTAACCCCTTTACAATATCAGAACAAGGCCTGCAAGGCCTTGGGCCTACTTCCAGCCTCCAGGCTCGATACTTGTGGCTTTTGGTGGTGTTAAGCTTCATGGGGATGAAGTCACACCTTCTACCCAGGGTTATGGAGCTCCGCGCAGGGTAAGATTTCAGGTTCCACCCCTGGATGGAGGAGTGAACACAAAACACTTCACATATTCAACAAAGTGTATTTAACCCCTTTACAGTGTCAGAACAAGACCTGCAATGCCTTGGGCCTACTTCCAGCCTCCAGGCACCAGTTTTACTGATACTTGTGACACTCGCAGGTGTTAAGCTTCAAGGGGATGAAGTCGCACCTTCTACCCAGGGTTATGGGGCTCCGCGCAGGGTAAGATTTCAGGTTCCACCACTGGCTGGAGGTGTGAAGACAAAACACTGCACATACTCAACAAAGTGTATTTAACCCCTTTACAGTATCAGAACAAGGCCTGCAAGGCCTTGGGCCTACCTCCAGCCTCCTAGCACATGTTTTAGTGATACTTGTGACATTTGGAGGTGTTAAGCATCAAGGGGATGAAGTCACACCTTCTACCCAGGGTTATGGAACTCCGCGCATGGTAAGATTTCAGGTTTCACCCCTGGCTGGAGGTGTGAAGACAAAACACTGCACATACTCAATAAAGTGTATTTAACACTTTTACAGTATCAGAACAAGGGCTGCAAGGCCTTGGGCCTTCTTCCAGCCTCCAGGCACCAGTTTTAGTGGTAGTTGTGACATTATGAAGCCCACAGCTTCAAGGGGACAAAGTCACTGCTTCTACCCAGGGCTATGGAGCTCCGCGCAGGGTAAGATTTCAGGTTTCACCCCTGGCTCGAGGTGTAAAGACAAAACACTGCACATACTCAATAAAGTGTATTTAACCCCTTTACAGTATCAGAACAAGGCCTGCAAGGCCTTGGGCCTACTTCCAGCCTCCAGGCTCGATACTTGTGGCATTTGGTGGTGTTAAGCTTCAAGGGGATGAAGTCTCATCTACTACCCAGGGTTATGGAGCTCCGCGCAGGGTAAGATTTCAGGCTTCACCCCTGGCTGGAGGTGTGAAAACATAACACTGCACATACTCAATAAAGTGTATTTAACCCCTTTACAGTATCAGAACAAGGGCTGCAAGGCCTTGGGCCTTCTTCCAGCCTCCAGGCACCAGTTTTAGTGGTAGTTGTGACATTATGAAGCCCACAGCTTCAAGGGGACAAAGTCACTGCTTCTACCCAGGGCTATGGAGCTCCGCGCAGGGTAAGATTTCAGGTTTCACCCCTGGCTCGAGGTGTGAAGACAAAACACTGCACATACTCAAGATAGTGTATTTAACCCCTTTACAGTATCAGAACATGGCCTGCAAAGCCCGGGCCTACTTCCAGCCTCCAGGCACCAGTTTTACTGATACTTGTGACATTCGCAGGTGTTAAGCTTCAAGGGGATGAAGTCACACTTTCTACCCAGGGTTATGGAACTCCGCGCAGGGTAAGATTCCAGTTTTCACCCCTGGATGGAGGAGTGAACACAAAACACTTAACCTTTTCCAAAAGTGTATTCAACCCCTTTACAGTATCAGACCTAGGCCTGCAAGGCCTTGGGCCCATTTCTGGTTTCCAGGCACCAGTTTTACAGATACTTGTGACATTTGGAGGTGTTAAGCTTCAAGGGGATGAAGTCACACCTTCTACCCAGGGTTATGGAGCTCCGCGCAGGGTAAGATTTCAGGTTCCACCCCTGGCTGGAGGTGTGAAGACAAAACACTGCACATACTCAATAAAGTGTATTTAACCCCTTTACAGTATCAGAACAAGGCCTGCAAGGCCTTGGGCCTACTTCCAGCCTCCAGGCTCGATATTTGTGGCATTTGGTGGTGTTAAGCTTCAAGGGGATGAAGTCTCATCTACTACCCAGGGTTATGGAGCTCCGCGCAGGGTAAGATTTCAGGCTTCACCCCTGGCTGGAGGTGTGAAAACATAACACTTCACATACTCAATAAAGTGTATTTAACCCCTTTACAGTATCAGAACAAGGGCTGCAAGGCCTTGGGCCTTCTTCCAGCCTCCAGGCACCAGTTTTAGTGGTAGTTGTGACATTATGAAGCCTACAGCTTCAAGGGGACAAAGTCACTGCTTCTACCCAGGGCTATGGAGCTCCGCGCAGGGTAAGATTTCAGGTTTCACCCCTGGCTCGAGGTGTGAAGACAAAACACTGCACATACTCAACAAAGTGTATGTAACCCCTTTACAGTATCAAAACAAGGCCTGTAAGGCCCTGGGCCTACTTCCAGCCTCCAGGCACCAGTTTTACTGATACTTGTGACATTTGCAGGTGTTAAGCTTCGAGGGGATGAAGTCTCACCTTCTACCCATGGGTTATGGAGCTCCGTGCAGGGTAAGATTTCAGGTTTCACCCCTGGCTGGAGGAGTGAAAACAAAACACTTCACCTACTCAATTACGTGTATTTAACCCCTTTACAGTATCAGAACAAGGCCTGCAAAGCCTTGGGCCTACTTCCAGCCTCCAGGCACCAGTTTTACCTATACTTGTGACATTTGGAGGTGTTAAGCTTCAAGGTGACAAAGTCGTACCTTCTACCCAGGGTTATGGAGCTCCGCGCAGGGTAAGATTTCAGGTTCCACCCCTGGCTGGAGGTGTGAAGACAAAACACTGCACATACTCAATAAAGTGTATTTAACCCCTTTACAGTATCAGAACAAGGCCTGCAAGGCCTTGGGCCTACTTCCAGCCTCCAGGCTCGATACTTGTGGCTTTTGGTGGTGTTAAGCTTCAAGGGGATGAAGTCACACCTTCTACCCAGGGTTATGGAGCTCCGCGCAGGGTAAGATTTCAGGTTCCACCCCTGGATGGAGGAGTGAACACAAAACACTTCACATATTCAACAAAGTGTATTTAACCCCTTTACAGTGTCAGAACAAGACCTGCAATGCCTTGGGCCTACTTCCAGCCTCCAGGCACCAGTTTTACTGATACTTGTGACACTCGCAGGTGTTATGCTTCAAGGGGATGAAGTCGCACCTTCTACCCAGGGTTATGGAGCTCCGCGCAGGGTAAGATTGCAGGTTTCACCCCTGGCTGGTGGTGTGAAAACAAAACACTTCACATACTCAAGATAGTGTATTTAACCCCTTTACAGTATCAGAACAAGGCCTGCAAAGCCTACTTCCAGCCTCCAGGCACCAGTTTTACCTATTCTTGTGACATTTGGAGGTGTTAAGCTTCAGGGTGACAAAGTCGTACCTTCTACCCAGGGTTATGGAGCTCCGCGCAGGGTAAGATTTCAGGTTCCACCCCTGGCTGGAGGTGTGAAGACAAAACACTGCACATACTCAACAAAGTGTATTTAACCCCTTTACAGTATCAGAACAAGGCCTGCAAGGCCTTGGGCCTACCTCCAGCCTCCTAGCACATGTTTTAGTGATACTTGTGACATTTGGAGGTGTTAAGCTTCAAGGGGATGAAGTCACACCTTCTACCCAGGGTTATGGAACTCCGCACAGGTTAAGATTTCACGTTTCACCCCTGGCTGGAGGTGTGAAGACAAAACACTGCACATACTCAATAAAGTGTATTTAACCCCTTTACAGTATCAGAACAAGGCCTGCAAGGCCTTGGGCCTACTTCCAGCCTCCAGGCTCGATAATTGTGGCTTTTGGTGGTGTTAAGCTTCAAGGGGATGAAGTCACACCTTCTACCCAGGGTTATGGAGCTCCGCGCAGGGTAAGATTTCAGGTTCCACCCCTGGATGGAGGAGTGAACACAAAACACTTCACATACTCAAGATAGTGTATTTAACCCCTTTACAGTATCAGAACAAGGCCTGCAAATCCTTGGGCCTACTTCCAGCCTCCAGGCACCAGTTTTACCTATACTTGTGACATTTGGAGGTGTTAAGCTTCAGGGTGACAAAGTCGTACCTTCTACCCAGGGTTATGGAGCTCCGCGCAGGGTAAGATTTCAGGTTCCACCCCTGGCTGGAGGTGTGAAGACAAAACACTGCACATACTCAACAAAGTGTATTTAACCCCTTTACAGTATCAGAACAAGGCCTGCAAGGCCTTGGGCCTACTTCCAGCCTCCAGGCTCGATACTTGTGGCATTTGGTGGTGTTAAGCTTCAAGGGGATGAAGTCTCCTCTACTACCCAGGGTTATGGAGCTCCGCGCAGGGTAAGATTTCAGGCTTCACCCCTGGCTGGAGGTGTGAAAACATAACACTTCACATACTCAATAAAGTGTATTTAACCCCTTTACAGTATCAGAACAAGGGCTGCAAGGCCTTGGGCCTTCTTCCAGCCTCCAGGCACCAGTTTTAGTGGTAGTTGTGACATTATGAAGCCTACAGCTTCAAGGGGACAAAGTCACTGCTTCTACCCAGGGCTATGGAGCTCCGCGCAGGGTAAGATTTCAGGTATCACCCCTGGCTGGAGGTGTGAAAACAAAGCACTTCACATAGAAATACTCAGAATAAGGGTTTAGTAGGGTTGACCCTGGGTACTGAGATGGGCTCTGGCCTAGTCAGAGTGCCAACTCAGGCTGTCCTAGTCTGTGATGGGGGCATGGATATGTCCCCTTTGTGAGTCCCAATAATTTGGGCAAATACAGACAGCAGCCTTTAATTAATGGAAGAGAGGCTTTGGCATTCAGGGACACAGGAGCAAGTGTCACCATGGTGTCAAAAGATCTTGTGGATCCTGGGCAGATTATACTTGGTGAAATGTACCAAGTGACCAATGCTAGCAATGTCAGAACAGACCATTCTCTGGCAGTTGTTAACTTCTCCTGGGGACACCCACTCTAAAATACAGACTTCCATTTTCGAAACCATAGACACACCAATACCAATTACTACATACCCACTCACTGATTCCTAGGTCTACACACACATCCACTCATTCACCCATACAGTCACTCATACATGCAGTCACTCATCAATACAGCACTATCATATGCACTCATACACCTATACAGACACTCACACACTACCACTGATCCATAGAGTTACTCACACACCTAGTCAGTCAAGCAAAGAATCAATCACTCCCATTTACTCACCTATACAGTTATACACACACCACCTCACTTATTCATACAGATACTAACACATACTTACTCTCTTCTACAATCACTGACACAAGCACACACTCATCCATACAGCTACTCTCACAATCACTCACTCTCACATATAGTCATTTATATACTTCAACACTCACATATACTGCCTTTCACATATGTAGTTGCTCACACATGTACCACTGAGACATCCATTCACTCACCAACACACCCATACACACACTCACCCACCCATACAGCCCTTCACAGTTGCACTCTTGAACCCATACACCCAGTGAATCACCCACTCACACATCTATGCACAGTCACACACCCCCACCCACCCACACAGACACTCAGGCACCCATACAGATACTCAGACAACCAATCAATAACCCATATAGACACTCATGTAGCTACTCACCAACCCATGCAGCCGCTTACATACCAACTGACAGACTGATGAAGATATTCACACAGTTTAGTCACTAACCCATGCATTCAGTAAGACATGTTTAATCACTCACTTATACAGTCAGTCACACACCTAATAAATCATCCATTCAGACACTTATACACCCACTAATTTTTCAATACACCTTGGCATATATATATATATATATATATATAAAACATATTTAAACTTTACAGAAACACACAGTCACTGGATGTTGTCATCAGTGATGTCATTTGAGATGTCATCAGTGATGTCATCAGTGATGTCACTGGCCATGTCATGAATGATGTAATATGTGATGTCATCAGCAGTGCATTGCGGGGGCGCGAATTATAGTTAGCTGAACTAACTATAACAGCCGAATTTCTCTGATTTTGTACAAGTGAAATGTCCAAATAACTATAACGCCCCTGAAACCTGTGTTTTTTTGTGTGAATTTCTAAGGTTTTTTAAATGCTAATTTCTAACTATAATGTCCCTGAAACCTATGGATTTTTCAGTGAATTTCAAAGGTTTTTAATTTCTAACTATTCCTACAGAGGTAGGACATGTGCAGAAAGAGGAAGAAAAGTGCAGAAAGAAGCAAAAGAAATGCAGAAAGAGGCAACAGAAGTCCAGAAAGACGAAGAAAGGTGCAGAAAGAAGCAAAAGATATGCAGAAAGAACCAACAGAGGTACAGAAAGAGGCCTTGTTGCAAAGTCATCCTGTGCCCACAACTTTTTGCTGACTGGTACTGGTGGTAACTGACTCTGACTAACCAGGCCCGGAGCCAGTGCTATCCTGAAAGACACTTAGAATACAGTGAAAACACCTACATACACTAGGGTACACTCTGGGTTGGGGTACCCCTGTGATTGGCATGACCTCCCCTGTAAGGCCCAAGTACATAATAGGGCAGGGGATTAAAACTACCTCTAAGTCAGAGGTGCAGAAAGAGGCAAGAGAAGTGCAGAAAGAAGCAACAGAAGTGCCGAAAGAGGCAAGAGAGGTGCAGAAACAGGCAAGAAAGGTGCTGAAAGATGGAACAGGGGTGCATAAAGAGGCAAGAGGGATACAGCAATTTGCAAGAGAGGTACAGAAAGAAGCAAGAGCAGTGCAGAAAGAAGCAAGAGAGGTGGAGAAATAGGGAAGAGGGTGCATAAAGAGGCAAGAGGGATACAGAAATTTGCAAAAGAGGTACAGAAAGAAGGAAGAGAAGTGCAGAAAGAGGCAAGAGAATTGCTGAAAGAAGTAACAGAGGTGTAGAAATACGCAAGAGAAGTGCAGAAAGAGGCAAGTGAGGTCCAGAAAGAAGCAAGAGCAGTGCAGAAAGAACCAACAGATGTGCAAAAAGAGGCAAGAGGGGTGTAGAAAAAGGTAGGCGAGGTGCACAAAGAGGCAAGAGAGGTACAGAAAGAGGCAGGAGGGGTGCAGAAAGAAGGAAGAGAAGTGCAGAAAGAAGCAACAGGGGTGCAGAAAGAGGCAAGAGAGGTGCAGAACAAGAAAAGAGGGGTACAGAAAGAGGCAAGAGGGGTGCAGAAAGAGGCAAGAGGGATATAGAAATGTTCGAGAGGTACAGAAAGAAGCAAGAGCAGTGCAGAAAGAAGTAAGAGAAGGGCAGAAAGAAACAAGAGAGGTGGAGAAATACAGAAGAGGGTGCAGAAAGAGGCAAGAGGGATACAGAAATATGCAAAAGAGGTGCAGAAAGAAGCAAGAGCAGTGCAGAAAGAACTAACAGAGGTGAAAAAAGAGGCAAGACGGATGCAGAAAGAGGTAAGAGAGGTGCACAAAGAGGCAAGATTGGTACAGAAAGAGGCAGGAGGGGTGCAAAAAAAGGACGAGAAGTGCAGAAAGAAGCAACAGAGGTGCTGAAAGAGGCTTGAAGGTTGCAGAAAGAGGCAGGAAAAGTACAGAAAGAAGCAACAGAGGTACAGAGAGAGGCAAGAGAGGTGCAGAAACAGACAGGAAAGGTGCAGAAAGAGGGAACAGGGGTGCAAAAAGACGCAAGAGAGGTGCAGAAAGAGGAAAGAGGGGTGTAGAAAGAGGCAAGAGGAGTGCAGAAAGAAGCAAGTGAGGAGCAGAAAGAAGCAACAGAGGTGCAGAAAGACGCAAGAGAGGTGCAGAAACAAGCAAGAGAAGTGCATAAAGAAGCAAGATTATTGCTGAATCAAGCAACAGATGTGTAGAAAGAAGCAAGAGCAGTGCAGAAAGAACCAACAGAGGTACAAAAAGAGGCAAGAGGGGTGCAGAAAAAGGTAGGCGAGGTGCACAAAAAGGCAAGAGAGGTACAAAAAGATACAGGAGGGGTGCAGAAAGAAGGAAGAGAAGTGCAGAAAGAAGCAACAGCGGTAAAGAAAGAGGCAAGAGAGGTGCAGAAACAGGCAGGGAAGGTGCAAAAAGAGGGAACATGGGTGCAGAAAGAGGCAAGTGAGGTGCAGAAAGAGAAAAGAGGGATGCAGAAAGAGGCAAGAGGGGTACAGAAAGAAGCAAGTGAGGTACAGAAAGAGGCAACAGAGGTGCATAAAGATGCAAGAGAGGTGCAGAAACAAGCAAGAGAAGTGCAGAAAGAGGCAAGGGAATTGCTGAAAGAAGCAGCAGAGGTGTGGAAAGAAGCAAGATAAGTGTAGAAAGAGGCAAGTGAGGTGCAGAAAGAGGCAAGAGAGGTGCAGAAAGAGGCAAGAGGGGTGCAGAAATGTGCAAGAGAGTAGCAGATAGAAGCAAGAACAGTGCAGAAAGAACCAACAGAGGTGCTGAAAGAGGCACGAAGGGTGCAGAAAGAAGCAAGAGAAGTACAGAAAGAAGCAACAGAGGTACAGAGAGAGGCAAGAGTAGTACAGAATGAGGGAAGAGAGGTGTAGAAAGAGGCAAGAGAGTTGCACAAAGAAGGAAGAGGGATGCAAAAAGAGGCAAGAGGGGTGCAGAAAGAAGCAAGTGAGGTGCAGAAAGAGGCAAGAGAGGTGCAGAAACAGGCAAGAGAAGTGCAGAAAGAGGCAAGAGAATTGCAGAAAGAAGCAACAGAGGTGTAGAAAGATGCAACAAAGGTGCAGAAAGAGACAAGAGGAGAGCAGAAAGAGAGAAGAGGGGTGCAGAAAGAAGCAAGAGAGGTGCAGAAAGAAACAAAAGAAGTGCAGAAAGAAGCAACAGAGGTACAGAAAGAGGCAAGAGGAGTGCAGAAAGAGAGAAGAGGGGTGCAGAAAGAGGCACAAGGGTTGCAGAAAGAAGGGACAGAGGTGCAGAAAGAAGCAAGAGAAGTACAGAAAGACGCAACAGAGGTGCAGAAAGAGGGATGAGGGGTGGAAAAGAGGCAAGAGAAGTGCATAAAGAAGCAACAGAGATGCAGAAAGAGGGAAGAGGGGTGGAGAAAGAGGCAAGAGGGAAGCAGAGAGAAGCAAAAGAGGTGCAGAAAGAAACAAAAGAAGTGCAGAAACAAGGAACAGATGTGCAGAAAGTGGCAAGAGGAGTGCGGAAAGAGAGAAGAGGGGTGCAGAAAGAGGCACAAGGGGTGCAGAAAGAGGCACGAGGGGTACAGAAAGAAACAAAAGAAGTGAAGAAAGAAGGAACAGAGGTGCAGAGAGATCCAAGAGAGGTACAGAAAGAGGGAATAGGGGTGCAGAAAGAGGCAAGAGGGGTGCACAAAGAAGCAAGTGAGGTACAGAGAGAGGCAACAGAGGTGCATAAAGAAGCAAGAGAAGTGCAGAAAGAAGCAGCAGAGGTGCAGAAAGAGGCAAGAGAGGTACAGAAAGAGGCAAGAAAAGTACAGAAAGAAGCAAAAGAGGTGCAGAAAGAGGCAAGAGAAATGCAGAAAAAGGCAAGAGAGGTGCAGGAAGAGGCAGGAGGGGTGCACAAAGAGGCAGAAGGGGTACAGAAAGAGGCAAGAGGGGTGCCGATTAAAGCAACAGAGGTGCTGAAAGAGGCAACAGGAGTGCAGAAAGAGGGGTGCAGAAAGAGGCACAAGGGGTTGAAAAAAGAAGCGAGAGGTGCAGAAAGAAGCAACAGAGGTGTAGAAAGATGCAACAAAGGTGCAGAAAGAGACCAGAGGAGAGCAGAAAGGAGGAGGAGTGCAGAAAGAGGCATCAGTGTTGCAGAAAGAAGGGACAGAGGTACAGAAAGAGGCAAGAGAAGTGCAGAAGAGCAACAGAGAAGCAGAAAGGGGGAGGAGGGGTGGAGAAAGAGACAAGAGGAGTGCAGAAAGAAGCAAGAGAGGTACAGAAGAAACAAAAGAAGTGCAGGAAGAAGCAACAGAGGTACAGAAAGAGGCAAGAGGAGTGCAGAAAGAGAGAAGAGGGATGCAGAAAGAGGCACAAGGGTTGCAGAAAGAAGGGACAGAGGTGCAGAAAGAAGCAAGAGAAGTACAGAAAGACGCAACAGAGGTGCAGAAAGAGGGATGAGGGGTGGAAAAAGAGGCAAGAGAAGTGCAGAAAGAAGCAACAGAGATGCAGAAAGAGGAAAGAGGGGTGGAGAAAGAGGCAAGAGGGAAGCAGAGAGAAGCAAAAGAGGTGCAGAAAGAACCAAAAGAAGTGAAGAAAGAAGGAACAGAGGTGCATAGAGAAGCAAGAGGAGTACGGAAAGAGAGAAGAGGGGTGCAGAAAGAGGCACAAGGGGTGCAGAAAGAGGCACGAGGGGTGCAGAAAGAGGCACGAGGGGTGCACACATAAACAAAAGAAGTGAAGAAAGAAGGAACAGAGGTGCAGAGAGAGGCAAGAGAGGTGCAGAAAGAGGGAATAGGGGTGCAGAACGAGGCAAGAGGGGTGCACAAAGAAGCAAGTGAGGTACAGAGAGAGGCAACAGAGGTGCAGAAAGAAGCAAGAGAAGTGCAGAAAGAAGCAGCAGAGGTGCAGAAAGAGGCAAAAGAGGTACAGAAAGATGCAAGAAAAGTACAGAAAGAAGCAAAAGAGGTACAGAAAGAGGCAAGAGAAATGCAGAAAAAGGCAAGAGAGGTGCAGAAAGAGGCAGGAGAGGTGTACAAAGAGGCAAAAGGGGTACAGAAAGAGGCAAGAGGGGTGCAGATTGAAGCCTCAGAGGTGCTGAAAGAGGCAAAAGGAGTGCAGAAAGAGGGAAGAGGGGTGCAGAAAGAGGCACAAGGGGTGGCAAAAAGAAGCAACAGAGGTGTAGAAAGATGCAACAAAGGTGCAGAAAGAGACAAGAGGAGAGCAGAAAGAAGGAGGAGTGCAGAAAGAGGAATCCGTGTTGCAGAAAGAAGGGACAGAGGTACAGAAAGAGGCAAGAAAAGTACAGAAAAGCAACAGAGATGCAGAAAGGGGGAGGAGGGGTGGAGAAAGAGGCAAGAGTAGTACAGAATGAGGGAAGAGAGGTGTAGAAAGAGGCAAGAGAGTTGCACAAAGAAGGAAGAGGGATGCAAAAAGAGGCAAGAGGGGTGCAGAAAGAAGCAAGTGAGGTGCAGAAAGAGGCAAGAGAGGTGCAGAAACAGGCAAGAGAAGTGCAGAAAGAGGCAAGAGAATTGCAGAAAGAAGCAACAGAGGTGTAGAAAGATGCAACAAAGGTGCAGAAAGAGACAAGAGGAGAACAGAAAGTAGGAGGAGTGCAGAAAGAGGCATCAGTGTTGCAGAAAGAAGGGACAGAGGTACAGAAAGAGGCAACAGAGGTGCAGAAAGAGGCAGCAGGGGTACAGAAAGAGGGAACAGGTGTGCAGAAAGAGGCAAGAGGGGTGCAAAAAGAGGGAAAAGGGGTGCAGAAAGAGGCACGAGGGGTGCAGATTGAAGCAAGAGAAGTGCAGAAAGAAGTAACAGAGGTGCTGAAAGAGGCAAGAGGACTGCAGAAAGAGGGAAGAGGGGTGCAGAAAGAGGCACAAGGGGTTGCAAAAAGAAGCAAGAGAGGTGCAGAAAGAAGGAACAGAGGTGCAGAATGGGGAAGTGGGGTGGAGAAAGAGGCAAGAGGGATACAGAAAGAAACAAGAGAGGTGCAGAAAGAGGCAGCAGGGGTGCAGAAAGAGGGAATAGGTGTGCAGAAAGAGGCAAGAGGGGGGTAAAAAGAGGGGTACAGATAGAGGCATGAGGGGTACAGAAAGAAGCAAGAGAGGTGCAGAAAGAAGCAACAGAGGTGCAGAATGAGGGAAGAGGGGTGGAGAAAGAAACAAGAGATGTGAGAAAGAAGCAACAGATGTGCAGAAAGAGGGAAGAGAGATGGAGAAAGAGGCAAGAGGGGTAAAGAAAGAAGCAAGAGAGGTGCAGACAGTAACAAAAGAAGTGCAGAAAGAAGGAACAGAGGTACAGAAAGAGGCAAGAGGAGTGCAGAAAGAGAAGAGGAGTGCAGAAAGAGGCACGAGGGGTGCAGAAAGAAGCAAGAGAGGTACAGAAAGGGGGAAGAGGGGTGGAGAAAGAGGCAAGAGGGGTGCAGAAAGTAGAAGAGATGTGCAGAAAGAGGCAAGAGAAGTGCAGAAAAAGAAACAAAGGTGCAGAAAGAAGGAACAGAAATGCAGAAAGAGGCAAGAGAGGTGCAGAAAGAAGCAAGAGTGGTGCAGAAAGAAGCAAGAGTGGCTTGCACACCATTAGTACCAATTTAGCACCCACATTTAGCAATAAGTAACAGGTGACCATTCTAGGCTTACAAAGGACCTTCCACCACGCTGTAACACTTGTCGCTGCATTTTTGGTAACGTTTGATCCGTTTGAGCTAGAAACGAGGCTTTTTTTGTTCAAATCTGCAGATTAGGCAGCAGATGATGAATTATGTGGCCAATGCGAAAAATTTGTAATTGTGCAAAAGTTGGTGCAGCCAAACAGTCGCATAATTCCAGTGGCCCTGCTCATACCTCTGACTAGGTCCAGAAGTGCTCCTCAGTGATTCCTTCTTTTTTTTTGTCTCATTGAGTTCATAGTTTAGCTTCTATGGAAACGAGGAAGACTAAACCTGAGGTTACCACTTCACAACACAGACTACCATACCACATAATTACTCTCAATAACACATAATCCTACTCTACATAATTCCTATAAAATAAATACCACATACTTTCTATCTACATAATTTCACTGCACAACTTACCACATAATTCCACTACACACAACGTACATCCACTACACTCCGAAAAACATTATTAAAAAACTTTTTCATTTACATTGCCAATAGCTCTAACTCTTGCAAATGCGAAACCTATTACATTGCAAACACTTCTTTAACTACTAGTCGCATTTGCAGAGTGGTGGAGAAAGGGTGCTGGGCCTCCAACCAGCGCTCAGGAATTCCGCTGCGTAGGACTTACAGGAGGCACCAGTAGTGCTTCTTGGCCCCCAAAGTCCCTCATGAGTAAATTGGATTTCATCCCCCATCCCGTATGTAGGAGAGTAGGATCTGCTTCACATGGGTACCCCCACTTTTTGCTGATGCTTCACTGTTTTTCGACCTTAGTCTGGCTGGGGCCCTCCTAAATAGAACCCCAGCCTAGCTGCTTCCTCTTTAAAATGGTTTCCATGTGCCTTAGGCACATCTCTGATTGGAATCTGGAGTGCCCTTATAAGTCCCTAGTATATGGTATACTATGTACCCAGGGCATAGGTACCTCAGAGGCCTACCAGGGGCTGCAGCATGTATTGTGCCACCCCTGGAAGGCCATCCAAACTGACACCACAGGTCTGCTACTGCAGCCTGGGTAAGGTGGTGCATGCACCCCTTACTGTGATATAGGCTACCTATATCACTACATACCTACACACATATAAACCTATAAGTCACTCCTATGGCAGGCCTTGTCAATCCTGAAGGCAGAGTGCATGGTTCCTATGTGAGAGGGTGCCCCTGCATGAGCAGGGCCCCTCTGCAGCGGTCGGAGACCCTTCTCTGATGCTGTTTGTAGTGCAGCCTGACCATATACTCTTAAGCGCATTATAACCTCGCGTTAAATGCTAACTTTGGGATGGCTGCACGGAAACATGTCGTGTTTGGTGTCAAACATCTTGGAATACTACCCCCCGCCAATTCTGGCGGCGGGGGTAGCATTCCACCCTTCTAGAGGAGAGACATGTACACACTGGCTTGCCCGGTAACTTCTTTCTAAAGCCCTGGCATCACAAAATGGATGCTGCTGCCACAGACACAAGTCTGGCCTCCTGCTGCTGACCGAAACTCCGGCAGGGGAGCCCTGGACAATAGGTTTCCTGTTGCAGGGAGGTGTAACCACCTCCCCAGACAGATTAGTGTGTATTGGGGCTGGGCGGGAGCACTCTCGGGTGCTTTGAAGTCCTGCACTGGGGGCACATTTGGTGTCCCTGTGCATACCCCAGTTCAAACCGGATCAGGGGCTTCCAGCCCCTGCTTTGGCGCGAACTGGACAAAGGGAAAGGGGTGTAGCCACCCCTCTGCCCTGACCCACCCATAGGTGGGACCACAGAGTAAGTCCAACCCCAAACTTAGTATAAGTATGGGACCCCAGTCCTTAGGACTTTAGATTATCCCTGGACGAAACTCTGACACAGAATCCTGGACCTTCGACGCTCTACTTAAAGATTAGAGGACAGAAGAATCTCCCTTGGGGTCAAGGAGTGACTCCCCTGCTTGGCAGGCACCAAAGAAGCAATTGTCCGGTCTGCATCGCTGAAGCTCCCGTCGGACGCCGAAGTCTTTGCATCACCAGAGGTGGATTTCCAGACTTCCCGAGGCTGCCCTGAGTCTCCAGCAAAGCTGAGGCCCGTAGCATGTCGTGGGTAATGTGGAACCATGACCCCTGGACACCGCACACATTTGCAAGTGCATCCTCTTCTGGGTCTCCCACAAAGTCGTGCTTTGGGCTCCGAGTAGCCCCAGCCTCCAGCACCAACTGCAGCAAAGATCACTGGCCTCCACTCCACGAGTGTCCTGTGAGCCAGCTCCACGTGCACCATCTCGAGGCTCCTTCGCGGTCGCTAGCCCGTTGGCTAGTAGCCCTTCACGAAGGCCAATCTTTTTCTATTTGGGCTCCTTGGTTGCTCCAGGCTCGCCCTCACTTACCCTTGCTGGGTGAGTTCCTCAGACCTTGCTGGTCTGCACCATCGTCAATCTTCATCTTCATCGAGACTTGCCGTTGCCAAGGCCTGTTGGGTCCAATCCGGTCGCCGACATGTCAGCACTCGACAGACATTGTGTACCAGCCTGAACCCTGCTCCTGGTCACCGACAACGCCTCCTGGACCTCGTGGCTGAAGAGTCAAGACGACCGTCAACCTACCTGAAGCACTCGACATCGGTGGGCATCTGCTCATCGCCTTCCTGGTCACTGGCTAGTGACCCAGACTCTGTCCCCTCTGCTTTCAGGTTCTTCAGATCTCCGATCCACCCTTGGATCCACCCGGACACTTTTCACTTGGTCGCCAGCAGCACTTTGCAGCAGATCGCCATTCAAATCGACGACGAAACCCGACCCCGAAAGGCACCTATGCACCCGGCTTCCCTGGGTGAGGTAACAAGAGTACTCCGGTGCTCCCGTGGGTAGAGACTCTAGAACGACCTAGTTCTCAAAGGGTTTGCTCCAAGTCCTTCTTTAAGTGTCCCTTTTCTTTAAATTCCAAACCGCGACTTTCTCCATAGAAGTTAACGGCGATTCGCGGCTGTGTTACTACACTGCACGCGTCCCCCGTGGGTCCCCTGTGTCACTACCTTGGGTGGTTCCTTGTGGTCCAAGCACTTCTACAGGCTCTAGGCCTAGTGTCTAGCTCAGTCGTGGTTCTTATACCACTTTATTGGTATATGGTTTGAGTACGCCCCTAGGGCCCAAACGTGTATTTGTGCTATTACTGTGTTTAAATAACTTATAACTTATGTACTTCGAACTCTAGCCTCATAAAGAGACTAGAGGGGTGTGTTTAGTAATAAATACATATATTTTGAATATATACCTGGTGTGGTGCTCTTTCATTTGGTCACTCAAGAGATTATAGACTGGTAAAACAAGCTGCTTTACATTCCTTCAAGACTTAGCCTGAAGGCTGCTCTCCATAGCTACCACTAGGATAGCTTTCAATAAAGGTTGTCTTTAACCTATCTCCAATAAGGGGTTGTTTGGACTGGTGCAAGGTGCCCACTATAATTAGTGGACAGCATATACCAGGCCAACTTCTCACATTGGTGTGCAGCGTGTGGGATTCCAGCTTGCTATTGTTTTACCAGATAATCTCAATTGAATTGATCAACTGAAAACCACTAAAGGTACCTAAGGTACATATAAATTAAGCTTAGTATACAGTAAGTTCTACTGAACTTAGAGTTGTGTGTTAAGGGATAGCACACCCTTTCTACAACTCAAGAGAGTTTAGTAGGCCACACTAGAGTAGGTAGTGCATACACCACACCTCACAAGTGATGTCTTCAAAGCCAGGACCCAGAGAGTCCTTGCCAGAAGCCACTGGGCTTCTTCCCTCCAAGTATGATACACTCCCATTCTTGGAATTGAGAGCAATATGCAATGTGAGGAAACTGAAGACAGGCCAAAGTCCCACCACCCAACATCTGAGAGAGATGTTAATGGCTGATGATCTCAACAGGCCCTTAGGGACTGAAGGGGTAGGTGCAGAGGGTGGGGCAGAAGATGAGGAAGGGGCCAGGGGTAGCAACACCCCCAACCCCCTCTGGAACTGACCAGGAGGGTGACAATGACCCTGACCTGGAAAACCCAATCCCTCCTGTGGAAGAGGAGGATCAGAATGACCTCCACTTTGTCCCCCAGGAAGGATTATGAGTGTGCCTAGAAGGTCTAGATCTCCTTCTCAGGAGTCTAACCACTCTGACACCTCAATAGGGACCTCTGTCTCCTCTCATAGGAGGGAATCCTCTCATGAGAGGAGAAAGAGGCTGATTCAGTATGAGCAAGCCCAGCTTGAACTCAGAAAGCAGCAATTGGCTCTAGACAGGGAGTCCCTAGATCTCTACAGAGAGAGAAAAAGTTGGGACTAGAGTCCCATGGTGGCAGCAATATCCCTAAAGATAGGGAAAGGTCTTATGACCATAGAAACCTGAGCAAGATTGTCCCTCCCTACCAGAGTGGGGATGACATCCACAAATGGATAACTGCTCTAGAGAGGGCCTGTAAAGTACAGAAGGTCCCTCAGGAGCAGTGGGCAGCAATCTTGTGGCTCTCCTTTGCAGACAAAGGTAGAGACAAGCTCCTCACTGTAAGAGAAGAGGATGCTGATAATTACAAGGTCTTGAAGAGTGCTCTTATTGATGGGTTTGGCCTAACCACTGAACAATACAGGTTAAAGTTCAGAGATGCCCAAAAAGCACAGACTCAAGACTGGGTAGACTATGAGGATTGTTCTGCTAAGGCTCTGGAAGGCTGGTTGATGGGCAGTAAGGTGTGTGACTTCACAGGATTGTACAATCTGATAATGAGGGAGAAGATTCTTAATAACTGTCAAAATCAGCTGTTGCATCAGTACCTGGTGGACTCTGATCTGACCTCTCCCCAAGAATTGGGAAAGAAGGCAGACAAATGGGTCAGAACCAGGGTGAGGCAGAAGGTACAGAACCAAGGTGGTGACCCTAAGAAGCAAGATTCTAAGAACTCTGATAAGGGTGGGGAGAAGGATAAAGATCAAAAGTCTTCACAAGGCCCCCAAAAATCTTCTTCAGGTGGGGATTCACAGTCTACCAAAGGGAAAGGTCAAAGAAAACCATGGTGCAAGGTCTGTAAGCAAAAGACCCACTGGACCAGTGATTGCACCAAGTCCAAAGACTTGACTCCAGCCCCCACCAATGCCCCTAAGGCACCTGCTCCCCCTAGTGCAGTTACAGTTGGTGGTGGGAGTACTACATCCAAGGGTTTAGTAGGGTTGACCATGGGTACTGAGATGGGCTCTGACCTAGTCAGAGAGCTCACTCAGGCTGTCCTAGTCTGTGATGGAGGCATGGATATGACCTCCTCTATGAGTCCCAGTAATCTGGGCAAGTACAGACAACAGCCTTTAATCAATGGACGAGAGGCTTTGGCATTTAGGGACACAGGGGCAAGTGTCACCATGGTGACACAAGACCTTGTGAATCCTGGGCAAGTTTTACTTGGTGAGATGTACCAAGTGACCAATGCTAGCAATGTCAGAACAGACCATACTCTGGCAGTTGTTAACTTCTTCTGGGGAGGGGTAACTGGCCTTAAGAAGGTTGTGGTAAGTGCAGACCTACCAGTTGAATGCTTGCTTGGCAATGACTTAGAAACTTCAGCTTGGGCAGAAGTGGAGCTCAGGACCCATGCAGAAATGCTGGGCATCCCTGCAGATGTGTTTGCTGTGACCAGGTCACAAGCCAAAATGTCTAGCACTGAACATGCCTTGGATTCTGGAATAATGGACCAAGTGCCTTCCAAGAGGAGGAGTAGTAGGGTAAAGGCAGTGCCTTCCCCCTTGGCTCAGAAGGAAGATCAGTCCCTTGAAGGGGATGATCTCAGTCCTGAGGAAGGAACTGTCCCAGAGGAGCTTGAACCTGACCAGGTTGAGTTCTTGGGGACAGGGGGACCTTCCAGGGTAGATCTGAGCCAGGAGCAGCAGAGCTGCCCCTCTCTTGAACCCCTCAGACAGCAAGCTGCTGCTGAGGCTGCTGGGAAAGCTAGTGGTCCCCATACTGTGTATTGGGATGATGGACTCTTGTACTCAGTGTAGAGACCACAAGCCTGGTGCTACCAGGAGGTTGGTTATACCTCTGAAGTTCAGGGGCTTCCTATTGACCCTAGCCCATGATATTCCCTTAGCAGGTCACCTGGGCCAGAACAAGACTTGGGACAGAATTGTCCCTCACTTTCACTGGCCCCACATGTCTGAAGACACCAAGGAGTTTTGTCGCTCCTGTGTAACCTGCCAGGCCAGTGGCAAGGCAGGTGGCACTACAAAGGCCCCCTGATACCACTACCTGTGGTGGGGGTTCCCTTTGAAAGGGTGGGGATTGACATTGTTGGTCCCATGGATCCCCAAACAGCATCTGGGCACAGGTTTATCCTGGTGGTAGTGGATCATGCCACCAGGTACCCAGAGGCTATTCCCCTTAGGACCACTACAGCACCTGTGGTGGCAAGGGCCCTCCTGGGAATTTTCTCAAGAGTGGGCTTCCCTAAGGAGGTTGTATCAGACAGGGGTGCAAACTTTATGTCTGGATACTTAAAAGCAATGTGG
This sequence comes from Calotriton arnoldi, assembly GCA_963921515.1. Lineage (NCBI taxonomy): Eukaryota > Metazoa > Chordata > Amphibia > Caudata > Salamandridae > Calotriton > Calotriton arnoldi. The sequence goes on from CAWUFW010021876.1 coordinate 57,664, forward strand.
AAGGAGTGTGGAGTGACTTACAAGTTCACCACACCCTATCACCCACAATGCAATGGTTTAGTTGAGAGATTCAACAAAACCTTGAAGGGCATGATTAAAGGGCTCCCAGAAAAGCTTAGGCGAAGATGGGACATACTCTTGCCCTGCCTTTTATTTGCGTACAGGGAGGTGCCTCAAAAGGGGTTGGCTACAGCCCTTTTGAACTTTTGTTTGGTCACCCTGTCAGGGGTCCACTGTGCTTGGTGAAGGAAGGATGGGAGTTACCTCTCAAGCCCCCAAAGCAAGACATAGTGGACTACGTACTTGGTCTCCGCTCCCGGATGGCTGAGTATATGAAAAAGGCAACTAAAAACCTTGAGGCTAGCCAGGAACTTCAAAAGGCCTGGCATGACCAAAAGGCTGTACTGACTGTTTATCAGCCAGGACAGAAGGTGTGGAGTGTTGGAGCCAGTGGCCCCAGCAGCTCTCCAAGACAAATGGAGTGGACCCCATACCATTGTTGAACAGAAGGGTGAGGTTACCTACTTAGTAGACCTAGGAACACCCAGGAGTCCCCACAGGGTTCTCCATGTCAACAGGTTAAAACCATATGTGGACAGGGCAGACATGGGCTTGCTCATGGCTACTGATGAGGGACAGGAGGAAGAGAGTGACCCACTCCCTGACCTGCTCTCACAGAACCCTGATGATGGGTCAGTGGATGGTGTAGCCTTGGCAGGCAGCCTCACTACCCAGCAGCAAACTGATTGTAGACAGGTGCTCAATCAGTTCAGACACATGTTCTCACTGACTCCAAGTCAGACTACCTGGTGCACTCATGAAGTGGACACTGGGGACAGTCTGCCTATTAAAATAAGATTTATAGGCAACCTGACCATGTCAGGGACTGTATCCGGACAGAAGTCCAGAAAATGTTGGATTTGGGAGTTATTGAACCCTCAGATAGCCCTTGGGCTAGTCCAGTGGTCCTTGTGACAAAACCTCACACCAGTGGTGGGAAAAGAGAGATGAGGTTTTGTGTGGACTACAGGGGTCTCACTGCAGTCACTAGGACTGATGCCCATCCAATACCTAGGGCAGATGAGCTAATAGACACTTTGGCATCAGCCAAGTATCTAAGCACATTTGACCTGACAGCTGGCTACTGGTAGATCAGACTAGCTGATGATGCAAAGCCAAAAACAGCATTCTCAACCCCTAGTGGGCATTATCAGTTTGTGGTGATGCCCTTTGGTCTGAAGAATGCACCTGCCACTTTTCAGAGGTTGGTGAATACAGTCCTTACAGGTCTGGAAGCCTATAGTGCAGCATATCTAGATGATATTGCTGTCTTTAGCTCCACCTGGGAGGATCACCTGGTCCACCTCAGAAATGTTTTACAGGCCCTGCAAAAGGCAGGCCTGACTATCAAGGCCACCAAGTGCCAGATAGGGCAGAGTCAGGTTGTGTACCTGGGCCACCTTGTGGGTGGAGGCCAGGTTTAACCCTTGCAGAGCAAGATCCAGACCATCATGGACTGGATTGCTCCAACTACCCAGACTCGGGTGAGAGCCTTCTTAGGCCTGACTGGGTACTATAGGAGATTTGTCAAGGGGTATGGATCAATAGTGACACCCCTGAATGACTTAACTTCCAAGAAAATGCCCAAAAGGTTCAGTGGACAGTTAGCTGTCAAAAGGCATTTGATGACCTAAAGCAGGCCATGTGCACTGCTCCCATTCTACAGAGTCCTGATTACTCCAAGAAGTTCATTGTTCAAACTGATGCATCTGAATTGGGGGTAGGGGCTGTACTGTCACAATTGAATGAAGAAGGTCAGGATCAGCCAGTAGCTTTCATTAGCAGAAGGCTGACCCCTAGAGAGAAACGTTGGTCAGCCATTGAGAGGAGGCCTTTGCTGTGGTCTGGGCTCTGAAGAAGTTGAGGCCATACTTGTTTGGTACTCACTTCCTTGTTCAAACAGACCATAAGCCCCTCTTATGGCTAAAACAAATGAAGGGTGAAAACCCCAAACTGCTTAGGTGGACCATTTCCCTGCAGGGAATGGACTTCACAGTGGAACATAGACCTGGGAGTAACCATGCCAATGCAGATGGACTCTCTAGGTACTTCCACTTAGAACATGAAGACTTAACTGGGCAAGGTTAGTTTAATGTCCCTACGTTTGGGGGGGGGGTTGTGTAGGAGAGTAGGATCTGCTTCACATGGGTACCCCCACTTTTTGCTGATGCTTCCCTGTTTTTCGACCTTAGTCTGGCTGGGGCCCTGCTAATCAGAACCCCAGCCTAGCTGCTTCCTCTTTAAAATGGTTTCCATGTGCCTTAGGCACATCTCTGATTGGAATCTGGAGTGCCCTTATAAGTCCCTAGTATATGGTATACTATGTACCCAGGGCATAGGTACCTCAGAGGCCTACCAGGGTCTGCAGCATGTATTGTGCCACCCCTGGAAGGCCATCCAAACTGACACCACAGGTCTGCTACTGCAGCCTGGGTAAGGTGGTGCATGCACCCCTTACTGTGATATAGGCTACCTATATCACTACATACCTACACACATATAAACCTATAAGTCACTCCTATGGCAGGCCTTGTCAATCCTGAAGGCAGAGTGCATGGTTCCTATGTGAGAGGGTGCCCCTGCATGAGCAGGGCCCCTCTGCAGCGGTCGGAGACCCTTCTCTGATGCTGTTTGTAGTGCAGCCTGACCATATACTCTTAAGCGCATTATAACCTCGCGTTAAATGCTAACTTTGGGATGGCTGCACGGAAACATGTCGTGTTTGGTGTCAAACATCTTGGAATACTACCCCCCGCCAATTCTGGCGGCGGGGGTAGCATTCCACCCTTCTAGAGGAGAGACATGTACACACTGGCTTGCCCGGTAACTTCTTTCTAAAGCCCTGGCATCACAAAATGGATGCTGCTGCCACAGACACAAGTCTGGCCTCCTGCTGCTGACCGAAACTCCGGCAGGGGAGGCCTGGACAATAGGTTTCCTGTCGCAGGGAGGTGTAACCACCTCCCCAGACAGGATAGTGTGTATTGGGGCTGGGCGGGAGCACTCTCGGGTGCTTTGAAGTCCTGCACTGGGGGCACATTTGGTGTCCCTGTGCATACCCCAGTTCAAACCGGATCAGGGGCTTCCAGCCCCTGCTTTGGCGCGAACTGGACAAAGGAAAGGGTGTAGCCACCCCTCTGCCCTGACCCACCCATAGGTGGGACCACAGAGTAAGTCCAACCCCTAAACTTAGTATAAGTATGGGACCCCAGTCCTTAGGACTTTAGATTATCCCTGGACGAAACTCTGACACAGAATCCTGGACCTTCAACTCTCTACTTAAAGATTAAAGGACAGAAGAATCTCCCTTGGGGTCAAGGAGTGACTCCCCTGCTTGGCAGGCACCAAAGAAGCAATTGTCCGGTCTGCATCGCTGAAGCTCCAGTCGGACGCCGAAGTTTTGCATCACCAGAGGTGGATTTCCAGACTTCCCCGAGGCTGCCCTGAGTCCCCAGCAAAGCTGAGGCCCGTAGCTGTCGTGGGTAACGTGGAACCGTGACCCCTGGACACTGCACGCATTTGCAAGTGCATCCTCTTCTGGGTCTCCCACGAAGTCGTGCTTTGGGCTCTGAGTAGCCCCAGCCTCCAGCACCAACTGCACCGAAGATCACTGGCCTCCACTCCACGAGTGTCCTGTGAGCCAGCTCCACGTGCACCGTCTCGAGGCTCCTTCGCGGTCGCTAGCCCGTTGGCTAGTAGCCCTTCACGAAGCCCAATCTTTTTCTACTTGGGCTCCCTGGTTGCTTCAGGCTTGCCCTCACTTACCCTTGCTGGGTGAGTTCCTCAGACCTTGCTGGTCTGCACCATCGTCAATCTTCATCGAGACTTGCCGTTGCCAAGGCCTGTTGGGTCCAATCTGGTCGCCAACACCTCAGCACTCGACAGACATCGTGTACCAGCCCGAATCCTGCTCCTGGTCGCCGACAACGCCTCCTGGACCTCGTGGCTGAAGAGTCAAGATGACCGTCAACCTACCTGAAGCACTCGACATCGGTGGGCATCTGCTCATCACCTTCCTGGTCACTGGCTAGTGACCCAGACTCTGTCCCCTCTGCTTTCAGGTTCTTCAGATCTCCGATCCACCCTTGGATCCACCCGGACACTTTTCACTTGGTCGTCAGCAGCACTTTGCAGCAGATCGCCATTCAAATCGACGACGAAACCTGACCCCGAAAGGCACCTATGCACCCGGCTTCCCTGGGTGAGGTAACAAGAGTACTCCGGTGCTCCTGTGGGTAGAGACTCTAGAATGACCTCGTTCTCAAAGGGTTTGCTCCAAGTCCTTCTTTAAGTGTCCCTTTTCTTTAAATTCCAAACCGCGACTTTCTCCATAGAAGTTAACGGCGATTCGCGGCTGTGTTACCACACTGCACGCGTCCCCCGTGGGTCCCCTGTGTCACTACCTTGGGTGGTTCCTTGTGGTCCAAGCACTTCTACAGGCTCTAGGCCTAGTGTCTAGCTCAGTTGTGGTTCTTATACCACTTTATTGGTATATGGTTTGAGTACGCCCCTAGGGCCCAAACGTGTATTTGTGCTATTACTGTGTTTAAATAACTTATAACTTATGTACTTCGAACTCTAGCCTCATAAAGAGACTAGAGGGGTGTGTTTAGTAATAAATACATATATTTTGAATATATACCTGGTGTGGTGCTCTTTCATTTGGTCACTCAAGAGATTATAGACTGGTAAAACAAGCTGCTTTACATTCCTTCAAGACTTAGCCTGAAGGCTGCTCTCCATAGCTACCACTAGGATAGCTTTCAATAAAGGTTGTCTTTAACCTATCTCCAATAAGGGGTTGTTTGGACTGGTGCAAGGTGCCCACTATAATTAGTGGACAGCATATACCAGGCCAACTTTTCACACCGTACTCTGCCAGGAGGCACGTTTGCAGAGTGGTGGAGAAAGGGGGGCATGGCCTCCGAAGATTTCTTAGCAATCCCACTGTGTGGGACTTACTGAAGGTAACAAGAGGGGTAGTTGGCCCCCAAGGACATCCTTAGGGGCCAACTACTCCTCCTATTACCTCCAGTAAGTCCCACACAGCAGGATTGCTAAGTTGTCATAGAAGGTCACGCCCCCTTTCCCCACCACTCTGCAAACGCACCTCTTGGCACGCTCTTGGATGAGGATTAAAGTCTCCTTCGCTGCTGGGGGTCCTTATGGGCCAACTAGCCTACCTGATACCTCCAGTATGTCCCAGATAGTGGGATTGCTGAAAGCTGGACACAGGCCACGCCCCCGTTCTCCACCACTCTGCAAACACCCCTCCTGGTGCGTTCTAAGTTGGGGGATTAAGTCCCCTTGAATACTGAGGGTCCCTAGGGGCCAACTAGCCCACCAGGTACCTCCAGTAAGTCCGACACAGCTGGATTGCTGAGAGTGGTCTGAGGCCTTGCCCCCTTTTTACACCACTCTGCAAACACGCCTCCTAGTGCCCTGCTATTTGGGGGATGAAGTCCACTTTAGTCCTGAGGTCCTCAGGATACAAGAGGACCTCATCACCCCACCAGCAGTGCGCTAAGAGGCGCGTTTGCAGAGTGGTGTAAAAAGGGGCGTGGCCTTGGACCACCTCTCAGCAATCCAGCTGTGTGGCGCTTACTGGAGGTACCTGGTGGGCTAGTTGGTATCCCTGTTATTCCATGTAGCAATGTATTGCACATAGCAATAATAATGCAGTGTACTTGATTAGCAGGCTATTCACGCGGCCTCTGAGGAAGGAGAATTGGACTCTCTGAAACGCCTCAGGCCAGGGACTCGAGAATCGGGATGTGAAGCTGCCTGTTTGACCAAAATAAAGGTTGTTACCTTCCTGTAGCGGTGTGCGGCCTCAATTGATGGGCAATGTTTGGGACACATAGCAATAATATATGTACATTTATGCAATGTTCTTTCTTAAACTGCTATTTATTGTATACATTGATTTTTTTAAGTGATATGTTCTGTAACTGGGTCAAAAGCTTTTGGGAGTTATTGGCATACTTCAAGAAGTAGTCTAGCTGATGAAAATGTAAGTTAATTTATGAATATTTTTAGTCAAGTTGGTGGCATCTCAGATGCATTGTGAGAAGCAGGATTTGTTTAAGATTGCTTTATAAACTCTGCATTCGCCCTGTGTAATGTTTGTTCTGTCACTTTCATTCTTGCATTTAAATTTTCCTTTTTTCGTAAATTTATATTTGAGTTAAGATATCCTACTTTCTGTTGTGGTTGCAGGTGTCCTGTGACATTAAGGAGAGCTATAATATCGAAGATATATATGAGCCATTGGTGCCAGACATCAGTGGGTTCAGTTGGCATGTCGGCATAAATTGTTCCTGAAAATTGTCACTGTTGAAATTCTTTCATGGAATCTGAAGAGATATGCTCTTCGGCCTTGTTGGTAGTGGTGGTGCCATTGGTTGGTTTAAGTTGAAGCATATGATGTGGTGATCACCTCAAGTGATGGGCTTGATTTCTTTGACTAAGATGAGATCTTGTGAGGTGAATATGGCATCCAGTGTATAGCCCTTGTCATGTGCTGCCCAAGTGACAAGCTGGCGGTGGTTGATTATCACAACGCACCCCACTTTTCCCATATAGGTCAACACCCTTTCAGCCATGCACCCAAAGGGCGACCAGGAACCCAATGAAACATGAAGTGCGTCACAGACTGCCTGGGGCTATGAAGTGCTAGGTAAATGATACATACTGGGTGGCTACTTACTCATGAATCCATAAGTGTTTTAGGCCTTATAAAGGATATGAAAAGCGCCACATAAATAACCGTACTCTGCAAACCTGTGGGGAGTTAAATCTGGGTGTGGAAGTGGCAAGTCTCCTCCAACCTCTCCCTCAATATCTTCTTCTCTGCGCACGGCCTCCACAGCACAAGAGTCATGGGCTGTTGCTCCATCCCTATGCTTTTATGCCATCCACGAGCACTGCCGGGCAACAGTGTGGATGCCCATCGGGTCTCTTACCTGGGAAAGTTAGGGAATTCCTCAGACTTGAGCTATAAATTGACCTATGCAGGATGTGCAGAGGGAAGGGTATCAGGAATGGGTTGTTGGGTGGAGGGCCTGTCCGAAAGTGTTGGGTGGAGGGACTGTCCGAAACTGAACCAGAAGAGCGGGAGTATGTGCAGGAGTCATACAAATGGTTGAAGGCACAGGGTGGCAGCTGTGTAGGAGCAGTTGGAATACAATTCGAGTACCTGGAAACTGAGAACCTGAGATTGGAGGAAGGGAATACTGTGAAGAAGTCTGGGGTGGGAGAAGGACAGAGGGTTATGTAGGTGCCTAGGAGGGGCTGGGTGGCAGCCCAGGAGCCTAGAATGGGGTCTCTGAGGAAGTCTCGGATAAATGGGAAGGGCTGGTGGGCCTGGTCTGTAATAGGCTGGGGTGGAGTGAGCTCTGTGCAGAACCCTGGTGTGTGCTAGAAGAGCTGTCCGGAGCTCTGTCTTGGGAAAGGGGAAGTGAGACCATGGCAGAGGGCCTAAGCGGGCTCCTCGGGTTCTGCGTTGGTGCAGGAGTCCGGAAATAGAAGAAAAACACGGTGTAGGAGTAAAGGATGTGGGTCTTCCATCGTAAAGGCGACAGCACCATGTTTTAAATATATTGACTACGCGCTTTCACGACAGCCCTACAAAAGCTTGACCTCACCCCCCACCCTCCTCCTTTCCGCTGAGTGTGAAGATGGACCTCCGAGTCTCCCATATTTCACAGATATCGTTTTTTTTTGCAGATTGATGTAGCGCGAGCTCGACCTGAAGGTATTGGAGCGCTTTACATAAGCACCAGGTACGTTACACAAGGACACATTCATCATTGGTCTTGGGCAGAATGGGGCCTCCCTGGAGGATGGGGGTGCCGAAGAGCTGGGGTCCGCCGTAGGGGCCTGTTTTTTCACCCTGGCCTGGCTCCGCCTTGGTGCTCGTCGGGGAGCGCGGGATGAACCAGGAGAGCTGCAGGCTGGCAGGAGCGGCTCTGCCTGGGATGGGGCGGGCAGTGCGCAGGGACCTGCAGTGGGACACGAGCCCGAGATGCACCGAGAGGGGGCTGGAATCAAGCCCGACAGGGTTAACCAAGGAGGCGGGCTGCATGAGCCAATGAGGGCTGGCTCCATTCTGGGATAGAAGGGGAGCCGTATTATGTGGCAAAGTGGGTGCGTCACATGTGCAGGGCTTTTGATGTATGGGATACAGGATGTGGTGATGTGCCTGAGCCTCGGAGGAAGTAGTGTTTGATATAGAGGCTGCGGCATCTTTGCCCAATGCACAGCGAGGGCGTGTTGGACTGAGTGCTGTTTGGAATGAGGGGAGGAGGGTTGATGAGCCTGGGATAGAAGGAGTGCGAATGATCCGTGCAGGAGCCTGGATTTGTAGCCTCAGGTCTGTGCCAGGCTGTGTAATGCGTGCATGTGTTTGTTTGGGGTGGTTGTGCAGTAGCCAAGGTGCGTCCTTGTGGTTGAAGATACCTGACAGAAGCCCTTCCCGTGAGAGTAGGAGCTTGGCGTGGTCGGAAGGGGTGCTGTGGCACCGTGACCAGCCTGCTTCACAGGGGGTGATGACTCGCGCAGGAGCCGCGGGGAGGGAGTTCCTGTGTGGGGGCGCAGGACACCGCCATGAAGTAGCAGGCTGTACAGGAGGCCGGGGAGAGTGACTGTGCATGATCTTCGGTTGGAGTAGGGTGCAGCGTAGGAGCTTGGTGCAGGGTGCTGTGCAGGGCGCATTTGTCAACCGCACTGGCTAGGTTGTGCTTTGGTCTGCTGTCAATGCTCGAGTCCCACAGTGTCTTTGCTCCTGGGCGATGCACAGTGCTGTCTGTGAATGATATGGACTGTGCTGTTTGTGCTTTGTGGTGCACAGTGCTGTTTGTGCATCGTGATGCACAATGTCATCTTGCAATGAGCTATGTAGTTTATGCTTTGCTGTTTGTGCTGTGTGATGCACAGTACCAGTGGTGCTATGATTCAAATGCTGTTTGTAAATGTGATGGACTGCAGTGTTAGCGCTTGGTGAGGAGCACTGAAGCGTGTGCGTTGTGGTGCACAGTGCAATGGGTGCTGTTTTATGTACAGAGCGGTCTGTGCTGTGTGTCACACAATGTATTCTTGCCGGTGCAATGCTCATTGGTTTGTTGTGTCGAGTGCTGTTTGTGCATTGTGGTGCACAATGTTCTCTTGCTATGAGCGATGTAGTTTATGCTCAGTGCTGTGTGCGCTATGTGCTGCACAGTGCTAGGATTCAGAATGCTGTTTGTAAATGTGATGGACTGCACTGTCAGAGCTTTGTGATGCTCATTGATTTTTGTGGGCTGTGATGCACATTGGTATGTCTGCTGGTTTATATATAGCAGGTCTGCCTATGCTGTGTGTTCCACAGTGTCTTTTCTCCTGTGCGATATACAGATGTGTGTGGTGCACAGTGATCTTTGTGTGTTGTGTCACACAATGTTGTCTTTTTTGTAACAGGCGAAGTTTTCATGTTCGGTGCAGTTTGTGCTGTGTATTGCACAGTGTTGGTCGTGCTGTAAGTCCAAATGTTAGTAATTGTGATGGACGACACCATCAGTGCTTTGAGACGAACACTGATGTTTGAGCGTTGTGATGCACTGTGGTATTGGTGCTGTTTTAAATACAGGGCTGACTCTGTAGTGTGATGCAGTTTGCTTTTATTGTGTGATGCACAGTGTGATGTGCAGTCTATAGTGAACAGTGTTTTTTTAATTATATGATGCAAAGTACAATAAAACATCTACTGTTTGTGTTGTGACGTGCATTGAGTGCTGTGGTGGCTGCTGGATAGTGCTGTGTGTGATGTGTGATGGACCGTGTTGTGTGTGTGCTCTTTGACAATGATAGTAATGAGTGTGATACACAGTGCAGTTTGTTGTAGGGTGCTCAGTGTAGTTTGTACTATGTAATTGGCAGCGTTATGGGAGTGGCTGTGCTGTTTGTACTGCGCGATGCAGAGTGCTGTTCGTGATGAGAAGGGTTGCTTGTTCTGTCTGATGCCTATGCTGCTTGTGATGAATAACGCAGTGCATGATTTGTGGTGCTCTGTGTGATTTGAGTAGTGAGACGCATAATGCTGTCTGTGAAAATAGTGGAGCGGTGCACTACCAAAGAGTTTTCTTCAATAAATCCAAATGTTCATTTTGTATAGTGGTTTATCAATCCTTTATTTTCAATATCAAAATGTGCAAATTCCAGCCAACGCGTTTCGTTCATACATAAAGTGAACACTGACTGCCGTCCGGAAGATAATAACAGGACTGTGTCCCCAGAGATACAACCATCAGGCACTTATCATGGTAGCCTTTAACATTTAAATACTTCTGCGTCGACAGCAGGAATTTGAAATATCTCAGATCAAGGGCTCTTCATTGCCTCTGTGTTCCTGCGTCTTCTTCACATCACCATTTGCCCTGAAGAAGTTCATTGTATGTATGAACGAAGCGCGTTGGCTGGAATTTGCACATTTTGATATTGAAAATAAAGGATTGATAAACCACTATACAAAATGAACATTTGGATTTATTGAAGAAAACTCTTTGGTAGTGCACCGCTCCACTATTTTCACAGTTTCTCTCTGCTTGGCAGCTGGCATCCAACAACGGCAGGTGCAGGAGCTGTATGTGCACACCCAATCATACTATCCATTACAATTTCTTAAACAAGAAAAGGAATAAAGCAGGGAGGTGCGGTTACTCAGATCCGCCGTTGCTCATTCATTCTATAATGCTGTCTGTGCTCGTGATGCCCTGTGTAACACGCTGCACAGTGCTTTGGATCGCGAGATGCTCTGTGTTGTGTGTGCAGTGTGATAGACAGTACTGTTGTAAGTGGTGAGCACAGTGTTACTTGTACAGTGTTGTTGGACTTGGCCCTTTTTGGCTAAAGTTCCTTAAACTTTTTGCCTTCCTCCTAGACCTTTTTCTGACATAATGTTGCCGACTTAGATGCTTTGGGCACTTTCCCACTGCTGATCAGTGTCAAAGTGCTCCCTGTATAAAGTGTTATGGTAATTGGTTGTCCATAATTGGTATGTTTGTCTTACTAGTGAAGTCCCTAGTAAAATGCACTATGTGTGCCAGGGCTGGTAATGCAAATGCTACTAGTGGGCCTGCAGCACTAATTGTGCCACCCACACAAGTAGCCCTAAAGAGAGATCTCAGGCCTGCCACTGCAGTGCCTGCGTGCAGTTTGTTAACTGCCTTGTTGTCCTGGCAAGTGCACCCACTTGCCAGGCCTTACCTTCCCTTTTTATGCACATCAGACACCCCTATAGTAGGCCAAGGTACCCCCCTGGGCAGGGTGCAGTGTATGTGAAAGGTAGGACATGTACTAAGGTGTGTACCATGTCCTGACAGTGAAATACTACCAAATTCGTTTTTCACTGTTGCAAGGCCATCTTGCCCATAGGACAGAATGTGTCTCATGTTTCCAGCATATCTTCCCATAGGCATAAGATGGAGAGATGGAGTTTAGTGTGCCTGAACTCAGAATTTAATAACACATCTTTTTGTGAAGATGGTTTTGAATTGTGTGTTTAGAAACCACGCTTTCAGAAGTGGCTGGTTTCTTGTCTTAAACCATCCGGTGTGCCTCTGCCTGGTTGTATATTGCCTGCCTGGGTTTAGACGTGACAGGGTCTGGGAAGTGTCCTGACCCCAGGGAGGAGAAGGTGAGACAGCAACAGGCTGGCCTGCATTTGATGTGAGGGGGGAGGTATAGCCACCTGGATGTGAAGAGGGCTGTGCTGCTGCCACAAAAGGATGGCTCCACCTCCTGCTGAGCGTCTGGGCCCCAGACCCTGACTATCAAAGGAGGAGGGTGTGCACTGGCAGGAAGACACCCAGGTCTGGTTTTTGACCAAGGTCAGAGCCCCCTGAACACAAAGACTTCAAAGGCATTTAGGGGTATAAATGTAAGAGCTGAAACCCCTGAACTCAAGACTGAAATCCATATTGAAAAAGGATTGAACCTACTTGGTGCTCAAGAGGAACCTCTGCCAAAGAAGAACAGCTGAAGAGACTGAAGAGAAGGACTGCCCTTGCTGTGTGTTCTGGGGCTGGCCTGCAGTTTTCTGGTTTGACTAAGGAGAGGACAAGGGACTTTGCTGTGTGCTGTGTCCCCCTGCTTGTGAGGACTTTGCTGTGTGCTGTGTCCTGAAGTAGCATGTCTCCAAGGGCCCGAGGAGAGCTGGTCCCCTGTTGTGCAAACTCAGGAACACAAAAGTTTCCAACCGTGTCTCAGCGACGCTGTGTGCTTGGTGGTCTTGCACGCCTGAGACTGCTGTGTGGTCCATGGTACTGTTTACGAGGTGCCCCGTGATCGCACTGCCCCCACAGCGTGAAACATCGTCCACGCTGCTGCCTTGCTGTTGTGGCCCGAGCCGTCATCGTACCTGAGGCTGTGAGGAAGGATCACCACCACCGGCCCAAGCTGCAACGTGCCCAAGGATTGTGTGAAACTAAGAACTGTGTCTCAGCGACACTGTGTGCATGGTGCTCTTGCATGCCTGAGACTGCCGTGTGGTCCGTGGTACTGTTTACGAGGTGCCCCGGGATCGCATTGCCCCCGCAGCGTGAAACATCATCCACGCTGCTGTATTGCTGTTTGTGAGCCCGAGCCGTCATCGTAACTGAGGCTGTGAGTAAAGATCGCCGGCCCGAGCCGCAACGTGCTAACGGGGCACTTGAAACTGAGGACTGTCTCAGCGACGCTGCGTGCGTGGTGCTCTTGCATGCCTGAGACTGCCATGTGGTCCATGGTACTCTTTACGAGGTGCCCCGGGATCGCATTGCCCCCGCAGCGTGAAACATTGTCCACGCTGCTGTATTGCTGTTTGTGGCCCGAGCCGTCATCGTAACAGGCTGTGAGTAAGGATCACCGCTGCCGGCCCGAGCCGCAACTTGGTAAAGGTTTTCTTGAAGCTAAGGAAGCTACAAGGTGAAAGGGATCGTGATCGTTGTTTGTCGAAAGGAATCGGCCCAAGATCATCAACGACGGCAAAGGCTGCACCGTAACCTGTCCGGCTACAGCGTCGCCTAGCAACAGAGCCGCAACGTGATCGGAATCGCCCAGCGGGACATCTGACGTGCGGGAAGAGAGAGAGAGCGAGGCAGCGCACCCCCCCAGGTAAGTTCAAGTTCATTTATTTATGATCTTGGAACTCTGAAGAGATCCACATAAACTGAAAGGCCAATAACATATAAAAAAATTGTGCAGCATAGTTTCTACAATCATAAGCGAAAACCGACAGTAAAAAATCTCCAAATACAAAACATTAGAATATTTTAAACAATAGAAAATAATTAAAATATCCTTTATGCCCTTAATACTGTATAACATCAGGTTAAAACCAAAGTTAATAAATGCTTCCTTCATATAATGAGCGTTAATACAAATTTAAAAAACACTTAAAAAAGTTAAAAATCCTATTACAAAACAATTCATTTGGTGGCTCATAAATAGAATCAATTAGTGCAGAGGCCGAAAGAATAGATAATTGTAGACAAATTGGTCTCAATCATTTACGCCGACACAATAATAAAGCGGGCAAGTAAATAGCACATGATTAACGTCCTGGATGGAGTTATTACACAAATTACAAATCGGGGAAGGACCATACCATTTAGACAGTACATTATTGAAAGGCAGCATACCCAGCCTCAGTAATAGCCAAACGCGGCGCACTCCATGGGGCAAGTTCCAGGAAATATAAGCCTGTGCTTTATTTATCACACAGGAGTCTATGGCCGGGTGGATACCCCTCTTTAGAATGCAAGCTTCCCTATCCCTAGTGAAACTTAATTTCCAAGTGGCCTGTTTCAAAGTGGCCCTTAGTTGATATGGCAATAGGGTGAAGAGCAGAGACTCATCCAGTTGTAGCAAGTCAACCGCAATCATAACATTTTTAAGAATTAATGACTGCTCCTTCAAACTTTTTAGTATTTCTTTCTGAATTATCTTAGTGTGCCAGGATCACCCTTTACCAGGCTTACAACCCATCGCACTATCCCCGCAAGACCCTGTACCCAGCTACTTCTTAAACCAAATTCTAACCTTAGAGCAGCCACAGGGCAAGCAGAGTTGACTGAGGCTAGGATCCTTAAAATTGTGCCTTCTGTTGTATTTAAAAAAAAACATTTCTCTACATCAAGCAATTCAATACCATACGACAGCGAAGCAGGGATTTTTGCACGAAAAACCTCTAATAAGAGTGCAAAGTGTCTTTTTCCAGTGGATCTATAGAGGGAGCCCAAGCTTTTCCCCTGCGTAATAGCTTTACGAATGTTATTTTCTATATGGGCTTTGTCACTTAGGTTGCCAAACACTATTTTTCCCAAGAAAACATAAGATTAAGTTCCAATTTTTGGCCACCCACAGACCATACGAAATTCCCATACTGTAACTTTTTTCTTCCGTGCATGCACATGATTTTACTTTTAAATATATTAATCTTCAAATAGTGGGCCTCTGCAAATTTATGTAGTGCCTGCAGACGACTATTTAATCCCCTAGGTGTTAGATCCAATATTATTATGTCGTCTGCATAAAGTAAACATGCAATCGGTTTTCCCCCCAGTAACGGGGCTTGGACTCCGGTCGGGAGTCGCAAGCGTGTGTGGCCTGGGGAGGCGTGCAGGAGGAGTACAGGAGTGCTCCGAGCTCTCTCCCGCTGCACTGCATTAGACGCGCTGGGTCCCCAAGTGGCCCGGACCTGCCCAGCAGAACCGGGGCAGCCCCTGTAAGCCTATGACCGTTGTCTCTGCTGTTGAGGCCTAGTGGTGCCCGGGTTGACCGCGCAGATTGCATTATGAACCACATTATTATTGCATTACGAACTGCCTCATTCTTGCATTACGAACCGCATTATTATTGCATTACGCACTGCCTGATTCTTGCATCATGAACCGCATTATTATTGCATTACGCACTGCCTGATTCTTGCATCACGAACCACATTATTATTGCATTACGAACTGCCTGATTCTTGCATTACGAACCGCATTATTATTGCATTACGCACTGCCTGATTCTTGCATCACGAACCGCATTATTATTGCATTACGAACTGCTTGATTCTTCCATTACGAATAGCATTATTATTGCATTACGAACTGCCTGATTCTTGCATTAAGGACTGTCCTAGTATTACATTACGAGCTGCATTACGAACTGCATAGCATTGCATTAGGACTGCATTAGAGATCGTAAATTGCTCATTAATACGGCAAGAACCTACAAGTGATTGCTGGCCTAATAACCGGCCAAGTGAATTATTACGAATACGCATATGTTGGTTTTCTATCATTTGCTCTCATCGTATTCCTTTTTATAAAGATACTGCTATTTTTATGAAACCAGTGTGGTGTCCATTTGTGGTGTTATCACTGTGTTACTGGGAGTGTGGTTGCAAATACTTTACACATTGCCTTGGAGATAAGCCTGGCTGCTCGTGCCAAGCTACCAGGGGGTGAGCAGGGGTTATCTAAGGGTGTGTCCCTCCTTACCCTGACTAGAAGCAAGGGTCCCTATTTGGACTAAGGTACATACCTCAGCCAACTAGAGACCCCCAGTTCTAACAAGTGTGATGCTCATTTTTGTGTGTGCTCTGTGATTGACACAGTTGTAGGATTCGCTACTGTTTGTGCTGTGGAACGCCCGTGCTTTTTGCACTTTGTGGTGGCAGTGGCTGGGATGTATCATGGGCGGTACTGCTTGTGCTCTTGTAGGTGCAGTCTTGTCTGTGCTATGGATGCAGGGTTTTGTTGGTGATTTGTGGTGGATGGTGCTGAGTGGTGCGCGCACCACTTTACTTATGGTGTGACGCACTTTGTTGGTTGTGTCGTCCAGTGCACCGTGGTGTCTGTGATGGATAGTGCCAACTAAGCCAGTTCTGTCTGTACATCGTGCTGTGGGTGCACTGTGTTCTTCGTAGAGTGATGCACGATGCTGTGTGTCCTGTGTCGGGCTGTGATGCAGGTGTTGTGTTGGACAGTGCTGTTTGAGCTGTTGCTCCTCGTGTCATGTTGAATTGTGCACCATACTGTTAGTCAATTATATATATATATATATATATTATCTACTGGCGGTCGCCAGTAGATAGTTATAGTTAGAACCTATTTTCCATAGGAAATCCGCAACATTCTATTTGAAATAACTCTCTTGCCGGTTGACGTATCTTCGCAAAATTTTCAAACTTTGTGGGGCGCTCCGGTCCGCTCCTACCCTGAAAGTCTCGGGGTGATTCGTCAAGCGGGGGCCGAGAAAAAAGGGGGGTCCCAAAACGCATTTTCCCCATTCATTTTTCCATAGGAAACTTTAGACACGGCTACAGCCCGAACTGCTGAACGGAATTACACCAAATTTGGCAAAGAGGTAGTTCTTGGTTCAGAAAGAACCCTTTTTGTTAAATGGTGTAAATCCGTTCAGTAGTTGCTGAGAAAATCAAAAGTAAAAGTACATATATATCTATGGCCGCGTCGGATTCGCGCACCCTCCCGATCACGAGCTGCATGCTAATTGGCTGTCAACACTCCAAATCAGGAAGTGTTGGCAGCCATTTTGTCCCTCGGTAGAACCGAGGGACAGAAACAAGTGCGCAAAACGCACAAAGGGGGCAGGATAGAAACACCCTGACCTCCTAGGTCTGCTCAGGGGGTCCCACAAGGACCCCCTGGGCAAATTTTTTTTTTTTTTTTTTTTTAAATCAACAGGATGCGCTCAGGGAGCGCGGATCCTGCCGGAAAAAAAAAATCAAAGCGCGGTCTCCCGCGCTCGATGTTAATTGGCCCCGGGTGGCCCAAGTCCCGGGGGCATGGTGGGGGGTTTTAATTTATGTAGGGGGCCTCTAAGGCCCCTAAGCCACGGGACTGCCACCCCGGGGCTTTATTTAAAATGATGGCGGGAGGGCTCTGAGCCCTCCCGCAGCCCCGGGACCGCCACCTCCCCGGGGCTTCTTTTTTTTTTTTAAAACCTGTGTGGGGGCTCCAGCCCCCACATGCCCCGAGGACCGCCACCTCCCGGGGCACTAAACATTTAAATATGGGGGTCCGTTAAGGACTCCAAGCCCCGGGACCATCACCTCCCCGGGGCTGTGCACTGAATGGGAGGGGGCCGCGCGGCCCTCCTGGAGCCCTTGATGGCCCTGGGGACCACCACCCCCAGGGTCGGCTCCTGCAGTGTCCCGGGGTGCCTACCCCCGGGACACTGCTGTTTGCTATGACAGGACGGGAGCCTCGCGGCTCCCGTCCTGTCATAGCAAACTTGGTTTGCATTTTGAAAGAGAGAGCAGGAAACCTGCTCTCTCTTTCAAAATGCAAACCAATGCTTTTCCACATGGGGAGCAGCATGTTAGCTGCTCCCCATGTGGAAAGCAATGCCGGCTTCCGCAGGAGGCGGGGAGCCGGCTGGGACTGTGGGGGATTGGGGACCCCCACAGTCTCCAACGTGAGGCCAGGCCCCGGGGATGGGGTCCCCGGGGCCATAAGTGGCCCGGGAGGGGCCACGCAGCCCCCTCCCAAAGTTCAAATAAAAAATAAAAAAATAATAAGGGAAAGGCCGGCCCCGAGGGATGGGGTCCCCGGGGCCTTAAATGGCCTGAGGAGGGGGCCACGCAGCCCCCTTCAAAGAAAAAAATAAAAATCGAGGCCATGCCCCGGGGGATGGGGTCCCCGGGGCCAATACAGGCCCAGGGAAGGGGGCCACGCGGCCCCCTTCCTTTTTTTTTAAATTTAAAAAAAAAAAAAAATGCTCAGGCCCCGGGGGATGGGGTCCCCGGGGCCAAAGTGGGCAAGGGAAGGGGGCCACGCAGCCCCCTCCCATTAAAAAAAAAAAAAATGAAAAAAAAACGACCGGCATCGTGCCGGAGGCCCCGCCCCCTCCCTGCAGTACTCTGCAAACGCGCCCCTGGCGCGTTTGCAGAGGGGAACGAATTCCCCTTGAATACTGGGGGTCCCTGGGGGCCAACTAGCCCACCAGGAACCTCCAGTATGCGCCAGGGGCTGCCTTGCAGAGACGTGTACATAGGCCACGCCCCTTTTACACCTCTCTGCAACGCAGCTCTGTGGCGCTTTTGGAGGTATATGGTGGGCTAGTTGGACTCCAGGGACCCTCAGGATTCAAGGGGACTTAATCCCCCAACTTAAAACGCGCCACAGGGCGCGTTTGCACAGTGGTGAAGGGAGGGGCGGGGCTTCATGTGACATGTGTGCAAACAGGCCCGTGGCGCGTTTTAAGATGGGGATTAAATCCCCTTCAATCCTGAGGGTCCCTGGGGGCCAACTAGCCCAACCGGTACATCCAGAAAGCGCCACAGGGCTGCGTTGCAGAGAGGTGTAAAAGGGGTGTGGCCTCTCTACACGTCTCTGCAACGCAGCCCCTGGCGCATACTGGAGGTTCATGGTGGGCTAGTTGGCCCCTAGGGAACCTCATGATTCAAGGGGACTTAATCCCCCAACTTAAAACGCGCCACGGGCGCGTTTGCACAGATGTCACCTCAGGCCCCGCCCCTCCCTTCACCATTGTGCAAATATTCCTCTAAAATCTGCCTTACTACGAATTCCGATTTACTCACCTGTTATCAGGAGAGACCTCAGTGCTGCATCTTTCAGCCCAGTACTGGTCCTGAAAAGTAATTTTAACCGTACTTACCGGTAACTTGAATTTCCTTCATAGGCTAACATTGACTGGTTTCACTTGGAAATTCTTCTAAGTGTGGAGTTTTGGAACTTTAAAATATTCCTCTAAAATCAGCCGAAATACGAATTCCGATTTACTCACCTGTTATCAGGAGAGACCTCAGTGCTGTATCTTTCAGCCCAGTACTGATCCTCAAAAGTAATTTTAACCGTACTTACCAGTAACTTGAATTTCCTTCCATAGGATATCATTGCCTGCTTTTTGCTGAAAAAGTTTTTAAGTGTTGATTTTTGAAACATACAAATATTCCTCTAAAATCAGCCGAAATACGAATTCCGATTTACTCACCTGTTATAAGGAGAGACCTCAGTGCCTTATCTTTCAGCCCAGTACTGGTCCTGAAAAGTAATTTTAACCGTACTTACCAGTAACTTGAATTTCCTTCCATAGTCTAACATTGACTGGTTTCACTTGGAAATTCTTCTAAGTGTTGATTTTTGAAACATACAAATATTCCTCTAAAATCAGCCGAAATACGAATTCCGATTTACTCACCTGTTATAAGGAGAGACCTCAGTGCTGTATCTTTCAGCCCAGTACTGGTCCTGAAAAGTAATTTTAACCGTACTTACCAGTAACTTGAATTTCCTTCCATAGGCTAACATTGACTGGTTTCACTTGGAAATTCTTCTAAGTGTGGAGTTTTGGAACTTTAAAATATTCCTCTAAAATCAGCCGAAATACGAATTCCGATTTACTCACCTGTTATCAGGAGAGACCTCAGTGCTGTATCTTTCAGCCCAGTACTGGTCCTGAAAAGTAATTTTAACCGTACTTACCAGTAACTTGAATTTCCTTCCATAGTCTAACATTGACTGGTTTCACTTGGAAATTCTTCTAAGTGTTGATTTTTGAAACATACAAATATTCCTCTAAAATCAGCCGAAATCCGAATTCTGATTTACTCACCTGTTATCAGGAGAGACCTCAGTGCTGCATCTTTCAGCCCAGTACTGGTCCTGAAAAGTAATTTTAACCGTACTTACCGGTAACTTGAATTTCCTTCATAGGCTAACATTGACTGGTTTCACTTTTCAAATTCTTCTAAGTGTGGAGTTTTGGAACTTTATAATATTCCTCTAAAATCAACCAAAGTACGAATTCCAATTTACTCACCTGTTATCAGGAGAGAACCCAGTGCTGCATCTTTTAGCCCAGCACTGACCCTGAAAAGTAATTTTAACCGTACTTACCAGTAACTTATATTTTCTTCCATAGGAATCCATTGTCTGGTTTTCAGCAGAAAACTTTCAAAGTGTCGATTTTCACAAACTACAAATATTCCTTAAAAATCGCCTGTATGACTTAAACGCATTCTTTCAACTGTTTACAGGAGATGCACCAGTGCTGGATCCAGGATCCAACACTGAGTAAGAAAAAGTAACGATAACAGTTTTTACCTGCTAAGTGAATTTCCTTCCATAGGATAACATTGGTGATTCTATGAGAAAAAGTTTCTAAGTGTCAACTTTTAAAATACAATAATATTCCTTAAAAATCACGACTGTAACCAAAACGCTTTTACTCAACTGTTTACAGGAGATGTACCAGGACTGAATCTAGGATCCAGTCCTGTGGTTAGAAAAGTAATCCATAAAGTAACTAATTGCATTTAACTAGAAATTCACATTGAGCTGAATGTTGCATTGTGTTTGAAAATGTGTTGCCCATTGCAACAACTGTAACTACTGTACTTAAAAGTCTATTGCCTATGTGCAAAGTATTTAAACTAAAGTAATTCATTCTGAGAAAGTATTTTTGTAATGTAATGTATAATGTAATTACAATGTAATTTAAAAAATAAAATATGTAAAAAAAATTGTTTCTAAAAATTTAGTAAATCAGTATGAAAAAAATTAATATAACAATTAATACATTTAAAAATTGTCATTTACAAAACCTTTGAAATTCACTGAAAAAACCGTAGGTTTCAGACATGTTATAGTTAGGAATTAGCATTTAAAAACCTTTGAAATTCACTGAAAAAACCATAGGTTTCAGATATGTTATAGTTAGAAATTAGCATTTAAAAAACCTTTGAAATTCACTGAAAAACCATAGGTTTTAGGGACAGTTATAGTTAGTTGGACATTTTACTCGTACAAAACCCGTGAAATTCCCCCGTTATAGTTAGTTCAGCTAACTATAACTCGCGCCCCGCAATGCACTGCTGATGACGTCACATATTACATCACTCATGACATGGTCAGTGACATCACTGATGACATCACTGATGACATCTCAAATGACATCACTGATGACATCATCCACGTGATAATCTGATGCAGCTCTTCACACCCTAATATAACCTTTGATACACCCAATCTAAATTACAGACTGCCATTCGCAAAACCATAGACACTCCAACACCAATAACTACATACCCACTCACTGATTCTTAGGTCTACACACACACATCCACTCACTCACCCATACAGTCACTCATACTTATGGTCACTCAGTACAGGACTATCATATGCACTCTTACTCCTATTTAGACACTCAAACACCGCCACTCATCCATAGAGGTACTCACACACCTAGTCAGTCATGCAAATAATTAAACACACTGCCATTTACTCACCTATACAGTTATACACACACCAGCTCACTTAATCATTCAAATACTAGCACATTGTTACGCTCTTATATAATCACTGATACAAGCACACACTCATCCATACAGCCACTATCACAATCACTCACTCTCGCTTATAGCTATTTATATACTCCAACACACATATATACTGCCTTTCACATATGTAGTTACTCACACATGTACCACTGGGACATACATTCACTCACTAACACACTCTTACACACACTTACCCACCCATACAATCTATCACAGATGCACTCTTGAAACCATCCACCCAGTGAATCACCCACTCACACATCTATGCACAGTCGCACACACCCCATCCACACAAACACTCAGGCACCCATACAGATACTCAGACAACAAATCAATAACTCTTATAGACACTCATGTAGCTATTCACAAACCCATGCAGCCACTTACACAGCAACAGACAGACGGATACAGACATTCACCCAGTTTAGTCACTAACCCATGCATTCAGTAAGATACGTTAAATCACTCACTTATAGAGTCAGTCACGCACCTACTAAATCATCCATACAGACACTTACACACCCACTCATTCTTCAATACGTCTTTTCCTATATATATTAAAAATATTTAAACTTTACAGAAACACACAGTCACTGGATGATGTCATCAGTGATGTCATTTGAGATGTCATCAGTGATGTCATCAGTGATGTCACTGACCATGTCATGAGTGATGTAATATGTGACGTCATCAGCAGTGCATTGCGGGGCGCGAGTTATAGTTAGCTGAACTAACTATAACGGGGAATTTCACGGGTTTTGTACGAGTAAAATGTCCAACTAACTATAACTGTCCCTAAAACCTATGGTTTTTTCAGTGAATTTCAAAGGTTTTTTAAATGCTAATTTCTAACTATAACATATCTGAAACCTATGGTTTTTTCAGTGAATATATATATATATATATATCCACACAAAAGTTGCCCTGAAGCAAGGACGCCTCCAAACTGCTGCATGCTTTAAAAAAGCCTTTAATGTAAAACTGGCAATTCAGCTCCAAGTGTAAAAGTCATTTTCTTACGCGTTTCAGAGCGCGAGGGCTCCTTCCTCAGAGAACGACACTGGATACAACTGCAATGTTCAACAGCACCTCTCACTGCATGCAGGCAATTTATCACCACTGTTCAGATCTCCGCGGTTCCCTCAGATTTCAATCACTCCATCCATTCCAGATCCCCCCGGTCCGCTCAGATTTCAATCTCTCCGGGCTTCTGAGCACTTTTGAGACCTCCGTGACATGGGGGGAGCCCGTGAGGCCCCCCCACCCTTATTTAAATAAAACCCCGGGGAGGTGGCAGTCCCCGGGGCTGCGGGGGGGCCGCATGCCCCCACGCATAAATAATAAAGCCCCGGGGAGGTGGCAGTCTTCGGGGCTGCGGGGGCCCCCGTGGGCCCCCACTATATAATTCCTCATTGCCCCCGGGATCTGGCCCACCCGGGGGCTTAACAATAACGAAGCGCGATGAGATGTGTGGTTAGGCTCCGCCCAGATACCGATATTTTTTTATTTTTGAATTTCTTAGAAACTACTGAACGGATTTATTGACCAAGACCTACCTTTTTGCCAAATTTAGTATAATTCCGTTCAGCAGTTCGGGCTGTAACCTGTTTCAAAATTCCTATGGAAATTAACATGGGGAAAACGCGTTTTGGGACCCCCCTTTTTTCTCAGCCCCTGCTTGACGAATCACCCCAAAACTTT
Source organism: Calotriton arnoldi (assembly GCA_963921515.1). Taxonomy (NCBI): domain Eukaryota; kingdom Metazoa; phylum Chordata; class Amphibia; order Caudata; family Salamandridae; genus Calotriton; species Calotriton arnoldi. The sequence goes on from CAWUFW010021876.1 coordinate 80,756, forward strand.
CAGGACAGGAGCTGACCCGTCCACCCCATTAGTTTTGAAAATGTCTCAAAGATTCGTCAAACGGCGCCAAAGATATTGGCAAATCAAAGAACACTATTCCTATGGAAACTAGGTCCTAACTATAACCACCTACTGGCGACTGCCAGTAGGTAATATATATATATATATATATATATATATATATATATATATATTTATATTTATATTTATTTTTTCAAACACAAACGCCCCAAGGTGGAGGCAACCTCCTCCTGCAGGCAATCTTTATTTAATGCAGCTAAAACAACTCTGATGAGTCACATAAATATTTAATTAGCAATACGCGTTTCAAAACTTTTGGTCCTTGATCACTTCCCACATGCTCGAAACCGTCACAAACTTACATTAGTAGAAATGTTGCCCCCATCAGGCCTCAAGTGAGCAATGTATGTTGGTATATGAAGTTCAAAAATTACACCCAAGTGGGCTGACTGTATCGAGCATGTTGAATCTCCTTTCATTCAATCCCTTCAGTAGTCATTTCCCCAGTGTTCAATGAACCACCTGCTGTTCCATATGAGGACAAAAAACATCAAGGCTTCAGATCTGCGTCTACACTAACCCTGGGCAAAGCACTACGCTACGCTCGCGTAGTGTGCGAAGTTTGCGCTACTTCGCACAACGCGAATTGCACGTAGCACAGTGCTTGCTCGCGGTCCTCAACGTCAAGTTGGCGACCGCGAGCAAGCAAAATGACATCCCGGCGAGACTTTTTCCTCGTTCGCGATCAGCAACATCAAGTTGCCGATCGCGAGCATGGAAAATAAACCTCCCGGCGAGATTCTCAACGCGGGGAGGTCAGGTTTCTCATTGCGAGTGGTCGCGTATGCTCGCGACCGCTCGCGATGAGAAACTACCAGTCCGCGTTGAGAAAGCTGCTGCTCGAGTAAAAATCTACTCGAGTGGCAGTAAAAGACAGCTCGCACTGTGCAAGATGCCGTTTTCAATGATTGCACAGTGCGGACAAGCATCCGGCACTGTGCAAACGCGTAGCTCGCGTAGTGCGAACTGCACTTTGCGTAGCGCTACTTCGCGAACTACGCCCAGGCTTAGTCTACACTGTGCTGCGCCTCCACGAGTGGAAAGCCGTCTCATATTCAAAGTACAAATGTCCCAAGATGGAGGCACTCTTCTCCTGCAGGCAACTTTTATTCAATGCAGCTAAAACAACTCTGGTGAGTCACATAAATATTTATTTTGCCATATGCGTTTCAAACCTTTTGGTCCTTGATCACTGGCCACATGCTCAAAAATGTCTCAAACTTCCATTAGTAGCAATTTTACTTCTATCAGGCCTCAAGTGAGCAATGCATGTTGGTTTCTGAAGTTCCCAATTACACTCCAGTGGGCTGACAGTATCGAGCATGTTGAATCTCCTTACCAGCCATGGAGGCGCACCACCGCGTAGACGCATGTTCAAGGCCTTGATGGTTTTTGGCCTTATATGGAATGAATGGTGTGGCACTGAACACTGGGGAAATGACTCTGTCAGTCACCAGGCCCAATTGAAGAGATTGAATGATAAGAAATTCAACATGCTTGATACTATCAGCCCACTGGGGTGTAATTATGAACAGCTAATGTTTCACGGATGTTGCTTGTGCATTATACGCACACCTGATATACTTTACTTTTGAAGAAAGAGAAGTTCTCTGGTGAGGCTTTACTGCGAGACTGGTCATATTTGACTTATTTAATGGTGATGGGATCGTCTTAAGACCACTATAGAGATTCAATAAATCTAAACAATTTTTCATTCAAAATTCACATCTCCATTGTGGGTCAGCAAGACACTAGTTTTGGGCAAGTGCCCATTTGATCAACCATTATTCCAACCAATAACAATTGAAGGGCAAATGCCACACTCAATATTACTCTTCTCAACAACACCAAGCAATTCCCCAGGCCTCTTCCATTTGGAGATATCGAGGCCTACAGAATCTTATTGTGATCACGATATAACTAGGATTTTTGTTAAAAAATCTCCAATATCTTTACAATATGCAGTGAGAGAAACCACAAAAGGTGAAAGGAAAGATTCTATATAAATTGCGATGTTCTCCAAAAAGCTGTCATTGGAAGAGATGGTTGGTCTCCCGGGAGAACTTATAAGGCTTGTATTTACTTTAGGTAGTACATAAAATGAGGGGACTTGTGGATAGTCAGATTTAAAAAACTATATTCATACTGATCTAGAATTCATTTGCCCCGCCAGTGCAATAGATTCTCATGATATTTGCACACTGAAGCCTTATAGGTCTTAATTGTGATTACCTCATACCACTCCTCTTAGGACAATTGTCTCAAGAATTCGACTTCATACATAATGGAGTCCATAATCACTATGGAGGTATCATTCTTTAAAATCTCTAAGGCTGTTCATTGGGTAGACGTTAACTTAGCTACTGTTTTACCACCTTTGTCCCTCAATGGCAGTTTCATGATAAACATCTATGTTGTCATGTGGTAATATCGGTATCACTTGGGACTTAGGCTTGAACTGACTGCCAATGGGTGTTTCTACATCTTTACTCAACATTTCAAATATCTGTTCCATTCCCACATTTGCATCCTAACATTCACTTTCCCTGAATAGTGTTTCTAAAGCTAACAAGCCCTCCACCTCCCCAATATGAAGATCACAGGGCGAGTAACTTAGACAATCGACTTTAGGTAGTTTCTTTGCCATTTTTTTATCAACTTGAGTTTTCTTATAAACAGATACAAATCAATGAAGACCTGTGCATATTAAAGCCAGCACTGGGGCAAAAAGACAAACCCAACCGAAGGAGTGCAATTTCATCATTAGTTAGTTCTCAGTGGGATAAATTCAGAACAGTTAATTTAGGGCTTAGGTCTTCTTCTTCTGGCACTTTGTCCATCCGGTTTGCGGTGCCTCGACCACCACCCCCTCTTCTGGTCCTGTGATTCTGTTCATGCCTCTTCCTCTAACCCTTCCTCCTCCTCCTCTTCCCTTCAGAGGTGATTGATCTTTTCTCGGTTTACCAGCTTGATGCAGAATACAGTATTTCTCGTGAAAACCAGAGGCCCCCAATCACCATACCTGTTCGCTGGAATCTTCATTATCCGTACTATGGTCAGAAATTGATTCTGTGGATATGTGATCTTGATTTTTTTGTATATCCTCCTGGTGCATCTCTATCCTATAGATGTCATACTTACTCGCAAAGAATAAAATCTGCTCCTCTGCATAGTTACATCTGTAAATAAAACATTATGATTATCGAATTAATTATTTAATTATGAAATAGAACATATACAATAAAAAAAAGAATATATATATGTATCGCCAAACACTTTTCCCAAAAGGAAATCCTCTCCGCACTCACAGTTCCATTATTATCATAAAGTAATAGTCATACCAATGCCTCCAATGCGGTTCCACGGTGCTTTTATTTAATCATAAAGAGTCAGCACACATATATATGTATATATATATATATATCCATATTCCATTATTTCCATGCAAAACAATGATCCACGGCACCCAATTGCTTCAAGCAGATTTTAATTCAGCAAATGCCCAGACGTGGGTCCCTTGCTCACTTTGACACTGGATTCAAGATAGCCTGGCTGATGAGGGTTATGAACCCGAAACCGGTCCCAGGATGCTTGTTTCCGGTCCAGGGAAGACATGGCTTGGCAGTTCAGGCTGGACTGTTCCCATGAGGCACAGGGTCAGACTGATTTGCATATGGCCATGTCTGAACTGGGGTGGCATAGTGAGCTAAAGAATGATGATGGATTAAACCCAGATCAGTTGACTGGGGGTGAGTGCTTGTAATGTCAACACTCCATCCATCATCCCCTTTGGTTTTGTTTTGTTCACCCTAAGTTGGCAGGGTATGCCCAGACGTGGGTCCCTTGCTCACTTTGCCACTGGATTCAAGATAGCCTGGCTGATGAGGGCTGTGAGCCCGAAACCGGTCCCAGGATGCTTGTTTCCGGTCCAGGGAAGACATGGCATGGCAGTTCGGGCTGGACTGTTCCCATGAGGCACAGGGTCAGACTGATTTGCATATGGCCATGTCTGAACTGGGGTGGCGGAGTGAGCTAAAGAATGATGATGGATTAAACCCAGATCAGTTGACTGGGGGTTAGTGCTTGTAATGTCAACACTCCGTCCATCATCCCCTTTGGTTTTGCTTTGTTCGCCCTAAGTTGGCAGGGTATGCCCAGACGTGGGTCCCTTGCTCACTTTGCCACTGGATTCAAGATAGCCTGGCTGATGAGGGTTGTGAGCCCGAAACCGGTCCCAGGATGCTTGTTTCCGGTCCAGGGAAGACATGGCTTGGCAGTTCGGGCTGGACTGTTCCCATGAGGCACAGGGTCAGACTGATTTGCATATGGCCATGTCAGAACTGGGGTGGCGGAGTGAGCTAAAGAATGATGATGGATTAAATCCAGATCAGTTGACTGGGGGTGAGTGCTTGTAATGTCAACACTCCGTCCATCATCCCCTTTGGTTTTGCTTTGTTCGCCCTAAGTTGGCAGGGTATGCCCAGACGTGGGTCCCTTGCTCACTTTGCCACTGGATTCAAGATAGCCTGGCTGATGAGGGCTGTGAGCCCGAAACCGGTCCCAGATGCTTGTTTCTGGTCCAGGGAAGACATGGCTTGGCAGTTCGGGCTGGACTTTTCCCATGAGGCACAGGGTCAGACTGATTTGCATATGGCCATGTCTGAACTGGGGTGGCGGAGTGAGCTAAAGAATGATGATGGATTAAGCCCAGATCAGTTGACTGGGGGTGAGTGCTTGTAATGTCAACACTCCGTCCATCATCCCCTTTGGTTTTGCTTTGTTCGCCCTAAGTTGGCAGGGTATGCCCAGACGTGGGTCCCTTGCTCACTTTGCCACTGGATTCAAGATAGACTGGCTGATGAGGGCTGTGAGCCCGAAACCGGTCCCAGGATGCTTGTTTCCGGTCCAGGGAAGACATGGCTTGGCAGTTCGGGCTGGACTGTTCCCATGAGGCACAGGGTCAGACTGATTTGCATATGGCCATGTCTGAACTGGGGTGGTGGAGTGAGCTAAAGAATGATGATGGATTAAACCCAGTTCAGTTGACTGGGGGTGAGTGCTTGTAATGTCAACACTCCGTCCATCATCCCCTTTGGTTTTGTAATATGTGTAGGGCAATGTTCAGAATGGATTTGTTTACATATTATTTTTGGATGTGTTGGTGATCATTGAATGACTGCTATTGTTTTCCATTTTTGCTACATGTCTGCGGGAATCGTGGCATCGTAGCAAAGGACCCCAAAACTAAAAAAAAAAACGATCTTTTTAAAGAAAATTAACAATATTTTGGGAACTAGGGGCATCATTACGATTGTCCACCCGCCACCGCAACGGCAAACGGGACCGCCCGCAAGAGGTGCGGCGGTCCCGCTGTGCCTATTAGGATGTGACCGCCACCATGGCGGTCGCATCCTGTATACTTCATATTGTGGCGGGCGGTGCTGTATTCAGCACCCGCCACAATGTTCAAAGGGCATGTTGTGCATGTGCATGCACAACGTGACAGGCACCGCGCGGTGCCTGCCACCTTGTGCATGCAAATGTCGGGGGGTACCATGGGTACCCCCAAGTGCAGCCACCCACCACCCCCAACCACCTGGGGGCCCGCAACAGGCCCCCAAAGGCATTCTCCGCATGCCTTTCCATGGCGGAGTCTCCGCCATGGAAAGGCATGAGACCACCAACATCGTAATATGGCGGGGGGGAAATGTTAGGCGGGCGGACGAAAATAGCAGGCGGATCGCCACCGCCATATGGGCGGTGGCGATCTGCCCGCTATCATAATGACCCCCTAGGTTAGATCTGACAAGAGCTGTTGCGTTGGTTGTGTGTATATGGCTGCTACACAATAGACTGGATGCAGAGTTTCAGGTTACTTAGAAACACCCTGTTGCCTTCCTCTATAAAGTGCAATCCATCATTTCTATAAATTCCTTGCATGTCAAAACACAGACATGCGATTCCTCTGTGTCCCCTTGCTGCCCCTGATTGTGCTCGTTTTTCCTCTGTGTCCCCTTACTGCCCCTGATTGTGCTCATTTTTCCTCTGTGCCCCCTTGCCTCCCTGACTGTGCTCTTTTTCCTTTGTGCCCCCTTGCTGCCCTGATTGTGCTCGTTTTTCCTCTGTGCCTGTTTCCCGCCACTGCGCCCCTGTGGCCCCGCCCCCTCACTGCCCATTCGCTGCCCCATTCCCTGCTCCTCCCTCCCACCTCCCCATTTATGGCGGCCGCTGCGTGGTGAGGAGATCGACCCCTGACCTTGACTGGTAGGTCGCTCCCCCACCACACAGCTCCGTCTGTGTGCCCTGCTGCTGCCAGCTGATTGTGCTCGTTTTCCTCTGTGTCCCCTTGCTGCCCTGATTGTGCTCGTTTTCTTCTGTGTCCCCTTGCTGCCCCTGATTGTGCTCGTTTTTCCTCTGTGTCCCCTTGCTGCCCCTGATTGTGCTCGTTTTTCTCTGTGTCCCCTTGCTGCCCTGATTGTGCTCGTTTGCCTCTGTGTCCCCTTGCTGCCCTTGATTGTGCTCGTTTTTCCTCTGTGTCCCCTTGCTGCCCCTGATTGTGCTCGTTTTTCCTCTGTGCGTCGCGAGACCTGTGCGACTCACTGGCCACCTTCTTCCACCGCAAAATCGCCGACATCCACAACAGCCTCAACACCACGACCGCCCCGGCAACCACCGAGACCACTGCCCCCACGACCACCAACCGCCTGCTCTCCTGGACCAACATCAACGACGAGGACACCAGCGAGATCATGAACACCATCCACTCCGGTTCACCGTTAGACCCGTGCCCTCACCACATCTTCAACAAAGCCAGTACAGCCATCGCGCCCCATCTCCAGAAAATAATCAACATCTCCTTCGAGACAGCAACCTTCCCGGAAAGCTGGAAGCGCGCCGAGATCACCGCCTTACTCAAGAAACCCAAGGCAGACCCCAAGGACCTCAAGAACTTCTGACCCATCTCTCTGCTCCCGTTCCCCGCGAAGGTCACCGAGAAAATAAACAACTGACCCGCTACCTCGAGGAGAACAACATCCTGGACCCTTCCCAGTCCGGCTTCCGCAGCAACCACAGCACCGAAACCGCCCTCATCGCCGCCACCGATGACATCAGGACCCTGCTAGACAACAGAGAAACAGCAGCCCTCATCCTCCTGGACCTATCAGCCGCCTTCGACACGGTCTGCCACCACACACTATGAACACGCCTTCATGACGCCGGGATCCGAGAGAAGGCCCTGGACTGGACCACATCCTTCCTTTCCGGCAGAACTCAAAGCGTCCGCCTCGCCCCCTTCCGATCCAAGGTCACCAAGATCATCTGCGGCGTACCCCAAGGCTCCTCCCTCAGCACCACGCTGTTCAACATCTACATGGCACCCTCGCCCACGTCGCCCGGCGGCACAACCTCAACATCATCTCCTACGCCGACGACACCCAGCTGATCCTCTCCCTCACCAAAGACCCTCACACCGCCAAAGCCCACCTCCACGAAGGAATGAAGGCCGTCGCCGAATGGATGAGGACCAGCCGCCTGAAGCTGACCTCGGACAAGACGGAGGTCCTCATCCTTGGTTCCAACCCTTCAGCCTGGGACGACTCCTGGTGGCCGACATCACTGGGAACAGCCCCGGCACCCACCGACCATGCACGCAACCTAGGGGTCATCCTCGACCCCACCCTCTCCATGACTAAGCAGGTCAACGCCGTTTCCTCATCCTGCTTCAACACCCTCCAAATGCTCCGCAGGATCTTCAAGTGGATCCCCACCGAAACAAGAAAAACAGTCACCCAGGCCCTCGTCACCAGCAGGCTGGACTACGGAAATGCCCTCTACGCAGGAACGACGGCTAAGCTCCTGAGACGGCTGCAACGCATCCAGAACGCCTCTGCACGTCTTATCCTCGACATCCCCCGCCGCAGCCACATCACACCCCACCTGAGAGACCTGCACTGGCTCCCTGTCAACAAGAGGATAACCTTCAAGCTCCTCACCCACGCACACAAAGCACTCCACAACTCCGGACCAGCCTACCTCAACAGACGACTCAGCTTCTACACCCCCACCCGCCAGCTCCGCTCCACCAGCCTCGCCCTCGCCACAGTCCCCCGCATCCGGAAAACGACCGCCGGTGGCAGATGCTTCTCCCACCTCGCCGCCAAGACCTGGAACACCCTCCCCACCAACCTTCGGCAGACCCAAGACCTACTGGCCTTCAGAAGACTCCTTAAGACCTGGCTCTTCGATCAGTAGCAGCACCCCCCCCCTCTTCCCCCAGCGCCTTGAGACCCTCGCAGGTATGTAGTGCGCTTTATAAGTGACCTGATTGATTGATTGATTGGTCTCTGAGGAATGCAGAAACAGTTTTTTTAACATATTTGCTGGCTTTGTCAATCTGTGGACAGAATTAATTTGACCATTTCCATTTCTGTCTTTGTCAGATATTAGAGTACACCAAGACAGTGTGAGGGAAAAGTTCTACTAAGGTTTCTTTCATTAGGATTTCCAGACCTACCCCAGTCAATGTGTCTAGGTCATTGCCATCACGATGCACAATCATGAGGTGAGGAGCATGGGAATCCACAATGGATTTAACCAAAACCAGCAACTGATGAAACTTTAACCCTCTCTGCCCAAACCAAGTAATCTGCACATTTGGCAAACCCAAGTCCCTGTCAATACCTCTCTTTCTTATATCCTCTTTAGCCCAGTAGAAAAAGCTGTGGCCCACAATCCATACATAAGCATTTTGAAGTGAAGGAGCAATAGTAGTGAGGAGAAGGCTGGAGCTGAATGAGGTAGTTTTCCAAAGGAAAGGCAGTTAAAATGGAGATGTTTTTTAAAAAAAAAGATATATTTCATTGGATGCTGTCAAGATGGAAGTGAATACAATTAGGTAGTGTGCTGGATGCCTTAGGAAGAAGTCTTATTATTGGCTGCTGTTTAAAAAAAGAAATGTAATACAGACATGGATTTGCTTTTGAATAGGGGAATAAACTACACCTGCTGTATCTCATTTGGAAGTAGCATGTTCCTTCTAGAATGTACTGTGATCTTGTGACCTACTGGTTCCACAGGGTTTGCTATGTACACTGAGCTAAGAGTGTATTGGGTGGTAAGGGTGTTAAAGAGACAGAACATTTTTTTTAAAGTTGAGGAGTGATGACACAATTTAAGATATGGCAAGCTTTTATTTCCAACTCAGGACTATGTAATAAACTGTTGTGTAGTATTTAAATTAAAAAAAATGAAGCTAGATATAGTTTTGAACTCTGCGATCATCGCGAAAACATAGCGAAAACACATAGATAGGAATCTTTTTTTGAAAGAGATGGAAAGGGTTAACAGATACTAACCATTCACAAGTGGAGATAGTGTAGTTTAAAATGAAAGACATGATTTTGTTTGCTACCTTTCTCATGATCACAGAGTGCAAAGTTGAAGAGGATGCCATTTTATGGTTGCTTTGTATGAGAGTGGTGCACCATTCTTGTGCTTAGTTTTTACAAATCCTAACAGTGTCAAAACTATCCACGAAGAGCTACAACAACAATATAATCTGCAAACTAAGGGGGTCATTACAATGACGGGCGGATCGCCACCGCCCGTATGGCGGTGGCGATCCGCCCGCCATTTCCCACCGCCCGCATGCCATTTCCCCCCACCATATTACGGTGGCGGGGGGGAGCCCGGTGGACGGAAAGACCTTCCGCCGGTCCCACAGGGGACCGGGTGGTAAAGGACCCTAATATGGTGGCGGTATCTACAAGACACCGCCATCCATATTAGGATGTTGGCAGAAAGCAGCCTTTCCATGGCGGTGTTGCCGCCATGGTAAGGCATGTGGTCTTTGCTTCTGGGGGCCCGTTGCAGGCCCCCAGGATTTGGGGGGGTGGGGGGTGCACATGGGGGGGTACCTATGGTTCCCCCTACATTTGAATGCACAAGGTGGCAGGCACCACGCGGTGCCTGTCACGTTGTGCATTCAAATGAACAACATGCGTTTTTCGCATTGCGGCGGGTGCTGGTGACAGCACCGCCCGCCGCAATGCGAACAATACGGGATGCCACCGTGGCGGTGGCATCCTAATACCCATGGCGGGACCGCCGCATCCCTTGCGGACGGTCCCGCATTCCGTTGCGGTAATGTGCCCCTAAATTCACTGGTATTTACATAACTTTTTAATCCTTTGTAAAAATTACATTAGAAATTAAGATGTATTTGGCAGTTTGATAAAAAATGGTATCACAGTGATATGAAAAAATATATCAGATGAAGTGTATCTATTAGAGGGCATGTGTTTAAGAGGTTAATGGTGAATGTTTTGGGAAGTAAGAGAAAAAATAAATACTGCCTGTTTATTACATTGTGTACTTTATTGATATATAGCAGCATAGTATTGGGAAAAGTTGAAATGAGGAACTAAGAATGTTTTAAATTTCTAAACATCCTGTGCAGAATAGATACATCTGTTATTTGCATTCTGGGAGTTGTAGTACTTTTAGTAACATTATTAAACAGGAGTAGTGTAGTCATAAATGCAAGATGGAAACCTGTTGTCCGCCTTTATATGAATTTGAAAGGAGTAATACTTGTTAGGTATGTATTGGGAAGTGCTTGTCAATGTGGTTTTTAACTCATATGACCACTTTGCATATGCTTAGATGATGAGATATGGTTCTTGTGGTTGCACATAGCTATATATAAGGTGGGATTTTTGAGTTTACTTAAAGATGCAGAGAGGTATATATTTTTAGAAAGATGTCTTGAAGGTGTACATCTATTAAGAAATCGCATATATGTTTACATGGGGATCTATGTGCAGTAAGGCTGATGAAAATGTCATGTTTATGGTAGGGTAACGTTTTTTATTTAAACATGGTTTGTTTAAAATTGAGGAGGATTAATAATGGAAAATGCCTCAAGAGTTCTTGTGCTAGCTTCATTTGGAGTGTAACTTTTGTTTGAGACATGCTAAATATATGTTTTAGAAGAAGACGTATTTCAGAAATGATGTGGGTATGCCATTCACAAAAGTTTTGTGCTTTGAAAATTTTTAAAATGTTGTTTTCCATTTTAGATACTTACTGATGCATGTGCACACCCAGTAGCAAAGCAATGTATGCTCCTAGAGAGCCATGTATGCAATTATATTTCAAGTGTGATATCTAGAACTCACTCACACATAGCTCAGTAGAAAAGCATATATACAGTAAAACAGGTAGGTTGATACTGACAGAAGGAGATAACCAACAATTCAGAGATATAGGGGCCGATTCCGATTCGGGCCGGAAATCTCTCCGACCGAGCCGGACCCGGAGAGATTTCCGACCGAATCGGACCCGTGCAGTCCGACCGAATGAGTACGATGCGCACATATGCCATCGGACTCGAGTCGGTCGGACTCCCATTGAAGTCAATGGGAGCCGGTCGTACAACGCGTACGCGGGCTCCCATTGACTCAATGGGTGCGATGCGGACAAGTGCGCCCCCTACAGCGTGTACGCGGTGAAGCGATTCGCGCTGTACACGCACAGGTAGGGGGACCCATGGGTCCCCTGTGTGCGACTCGCGCGGCTACGCGTGCAGGAGGTCCGACACGGACCCCCAAAGTACGGCTCCGACAGCTCTTTCGAGCCGGAGTGCGCGGCTCGGTCGGACTGCTCGCGGCGCGCATCGTACTTACCCGGCCGGGATCGTCTCCATTGCGCGGTGCGAGTCGTGTCCGTGCGAGTTGGTCGGTGCGGTTCGACCCGGGATCGAGTCGGTCGGAGCGGTCGGGACGCCCGGACGAGTCGGTCAGCGAATACGCATCGTACTCGCTCGCCCGGACGCGCGTACGAATCGGTCGGGAAATAGGGCTCCGAATCGGATCCGGTTAAGCCAAATCCGATTCGGAGCCCTACCGGCCGAGATCGGAATCGGCACCATAGTCACAACTGTTATGTATCTAACAGCAATGAAGGTACTTTCATAGTCAGTCAGCAGTATGCAGTCACTCATGCAATCACCCAGCCACTAGTCAGGCAGTCATTAAATCAGTGATTCACTATCTATGGAGTTATTAAATTACCCAGACACTACACATGTACTCAGCAGGCAGAAATTAGGTAGACATTCAACTATGCAGGCACTACCTATACATTCATCTAATCACCCAGACACTAACCATTCACCTATGCAATTAACAAGGCTGTAACTATGCAGTCATAACACTTGTGCAGAACCTATGCAGTCATCTCAACATCCACTTACAACCCATGCAGTCATTTAAATACTGAGGCACATGCGTGCACCCATGCAAACACTCCAACACTACTCATTCACTCATCTAATTACATAGAGAGTACAATTGTAGTAAACCTATCATCCATCAAGTATCTATGCACTCATTTATTTACTGAGGCAATACTCTTGCACTAATACACTCACCCATCAGTACACATACTTTCATCCAATCTCTCAAGCTTTAACAATGGACTCATGCAATCACTCAGACACTAGTCATACACTCATCTAATCAGCCAGGCACTACTGATGTACTCATTCAATTATCCAGGAACTATGCATGTAGTTATCTAAACATCCAGGCACTACCAGTCCACTCAATGAAAAGCAAATCAGCAGCATCCAATTGTTAAAAGACTATTCATGCACTCATCCAACTGACTAGGTGCTATGTATGCACTTAAACAATCATGTGTGCACTATCCATGCACTCTATAAAACACCTATGTACTATGTATGCTCTCCTGCAATCATCCAGGCACTAGAGTTGCACTCATTTAATCATCCCACCACTATCTGTGCATGTATTGAATTATTGAAGCATTAGTCATGCACTTGTCTAATCGTTCAGGCACTACTCATGCACTCCACCAAACACCCAGATACTAGTGGCATACTCCTTCAAACACGCAGGCAGTAACTATGCAGATATGGAATGACCTATGGAGTTATCACATACTCAGGGAATCATCCGGGCAGTACCTGTATCCTCAGGGAATCACCTTGGGACTACCTAAGTACTTATTCAATCCTCCAGGGAGTATTGATGTATTCAACCACAAACCCATGTATTTACAAGTTTAACTGAGGAATATGTAGTCTTTTAGAAGCATTTGGGGAATTATGTATGCAACCTGTCACACACTCTTTGCAAGTACTTGGAAGAATTAGTAAGCTGTATGCTCGGATAGAGATTAATGTGCAGATTTTTATATGCACCATTTCCCAAAATTTAAATCTGATACATTTAAGTAGAAAAGATACTAACTCCACCAGTGACAGTGGTAGAGAGACACGCAAATAGCTCCTATTTAGGGTCCGATTCCGATCTCGGCCGGCAGGGCTCCGAATCGGATTCGGCATAACCGGATCCGATTCGGAGCCCTATTTCCCGACCGATTCGTACGCGCATCCGGACGAGCGAGTACGATGCGAATTCGCCGACAGACTCGTTCGGGCGTCCCAACAGATCCAACCGACTCGTTCCCGGGTCTAACCGCACCGACCGACTCGCTCGGACACGACTCGCACCGCGCAATGGAGACGTTCCCCGGCCGGGTAAGTACGATGTGCGCCGCGAGTAGTCCGACCGACACGCGCCGTCCGGCTCGAAAGAGCAGTCGGAGCCGTACTTCGGGGGCCCGTGTCAGACCCCCCTGTATGCGTACCCGCGCGAGTCGCACACAGGGGGGACCCATGGGTCCCCCCTACCTGTGCAGGTACGGCGCGAGTCGGTTCGCCGCGTACCCGCTGTAGGGGGTGCCCTTGTTCGCCTCGCACCCATTGAGGCAATGGGAGCCCGCGTACGCGTTGTACGACCAGCTCCCATTGACTTCAATGGGAGTCCGACCGACTCGAGTACGATAGCATACGGACGCATCGTACTCGTTCGGTCGGGCTGCACGGGTCTGATTCGGTCGGAAATCTCTCCGGGTCCGGCTCGGTCGGAGAGATTTCCGGCCCGAATCAGAATCGGCCCCATTGTGTTTTCGGATCTCCAGTGTTGAGACATTGTATGTACTTCTACACTTGGGGCCAAATTTACAAGAAAGTAATGCAGCCCGGAGCCGCAAGCCATTTGGCTGTGCTGCGCTGCCTTACTTACAAAGCACAGGGATGCGTCATATTTAAAACAATATGACAGATCTCTGTGCTCTCCCCTGAGCTGGCGCACAGCTGGCTGCCATGCGCCAACGGAGGCACCCTTTCACCATGGTGCCTATGTTGCAGGGTTGATTGTTTTTATGCATGAAGAGACACCTTCCTGCACAAAAGCAATCACAAGATGTGTTTTCCCCTTTCTATGCATGCTGCAGAATGCAGCACGCATGGAAAGAGGAAAAATAGAGGAGAAATAAAAGTATTTCTCATCGTCTGGCTCTCTACACCTCCTCTGGTGAGGTGTAGGATTTTGGCCCATTCCTAGGTTAACGAATCGTTGTAAATCTGGGAAGGTGGCAGAATCTACGGGTATTGCGTGGGAACGGTTCACTGGCACAACATCGATGTAAAAATATTGATGTAAAAAATATTGATTAAAAAATATAGACAACAAAAATATCGACTCCTATACTTAAACAGGTAAGTACAAAAATATTGAATCAAAAATATTGATGTAAAAAATATAGATGTAAAAATGATTGATTTAAATATATATATAAAATAAAATAATATATATTAAATATATTAAATATTATTACTTGTAACAAAATAAATTAAATTTGATACACATTTTAACAAAATATTACAATTAAACTTAATTTAAAAAATAAACACAAACATAATAATGTATACATATATATTTACTTTAAAATAATTAATAAACTATTATCTTTAATTTATTTTAAAACTTTAAAATTATATAAAAATAAAATATATATATATATAAATATTGTAAAATATAAACAGTGGAACAGTAGGGAAAGTGTTGGATAGCGGAGGGGTAAAAATTACTATTCCCACTCCAGTGAGAGTAACAGTAGGGAAAGTGTTGGATAGCAGAGGGGAAAAAATTACTTTTCCCACTCCAGTGAGTGCAACGGTGGGCAGTCAAAATATCGAATTTTAAATATCGACCTACACTAATATAGAGTTTTTAATATCGTAGGGACAGAATATCGAAGTCAAGAATATCGTTGACCAGAATATCGACTTTAAGGTAAGTAATATCGATTTTTTTAATATCGAAGTAAGTAATATCGAAGTCATTAATATCGTTAGCAAAAATATAGGCGTAAATAATATCAATTTTTTTTTTTGTGTTATGTATTTTATAAGTATGTTTAACAATTGTTTTTAAAGTTTCTTCATTATTTTTAAATATATGTATTAAATGTTTAGAAAATAGTACATTTTTTTAAAGGAAATTTTGCGTTTTAGTAGCGAGTGTTGTGGGTTTATAGGGGAATAGGGTGGGAAGTAATTTAATTATAATTAATTAATTAATGTTTTTATTTATTGTTATTCATTGTTAATTTATTGTCAATTAATTATTAATTGGCAATTAATTTTTATTAATTGGGTAATTAAAAAATATATTAATGATAATTAATTTATTAATATTTTTTATTTATTGTTATTGTTAATTAATTAATTGGTAATTAATTATTAATTGGTAATTAATTTTATTAATTGATTAATTTATAATTAAATTAATTGTGTTTTTTTTATGTGTAGTGTATTGTGTTTATAGGGGAATAGGGTGGGAAGTAATTTAATGTTATTTAAGTAAATAATAATTTAATTTAATAGGTATTTATTAATAATTATTTTGTTAAATAATTATTAATATGTTATTTATTTTAAAAAATAATAATTTATAAGTATGTTAATTTAACCCCTACACAATCCTACATTTTCCCTACAGTTGCACTCACTGGAGTGGGAATAGTAATTTTACCCCTACGCTATCCAACACTTTCCCTACTGTTGCACTCACTGGAGTGGGACTAGTAATTTTTACCCCTACGCTATCCAACACTTTCCCTACTGTTGCACTCACTGGTGTGGGAATAGTAATTTTTACCCCTACGCTATCCAACACTTTCCCTACTGTTGCACTCACTGGAGTGGAAATAGTAATTTTACCCCTACTCTATCCAACACTTTCCCTACTGTTGCACTCACTGGAGTGGGAATAGTAATTTTACCCCTACACTATCCAACACTTTCCCTACTGTTGCACTCACTGGAGTGGGAATAGTAATTTTACCCCCCGCTATACAACACTTTCCCTACTGTTGCACTCATTGGAGTGGTAATAGTAATTTTTACCCCCACGCTATCCAACACTTTCCCTACTGTTGTACTCACTGGAGTGGGAATAGTAATTTTTACCCCTACGCTATCCAACACTTTCCCTACTGTTGCACTCACTGTAGTGGGAATAGTAATTTTTACCCCTACGCTATCCAACACTTTCCCTACTGTTGCACTCCCTGGAGTGGGAATAGTAATTTTTACCCCTACGCTATCCAACACTTTCCCTACTGTTGCACTCACTGGAGTAGGAATAGTCATTTGATTTCCTCCGCTATCTAATATTTTGTATTTTTTTAGCTACTGTACTGTATAATTATTTTTAAAAAGATTTAAAATAAAATATATTTTTTTAATTTGTTACATATATTTATTTAATTTTAATTTATATTATTGTTTTATGTGTATAGATGTATTTATAATTTATTAAACATAAATTAAACAATGTATAAGTTATTAAAATAAATATTAAAACATATTAATAAGTAAGTATATATATATATTATATATTATATGTATGTTTAATGTATTTTCAAATTATATTTATTACTTATAATTGTTAAGCATTTTAAAATATTTTAACTGTTTCTTTTCATTATATGTATTATTTACTTTATTTTACAATATTTTTTTAACTTAAATTAAAAACGATATTTTTAACAACGATATTTTTGACATCGATATTTTTTTTCCGATATTTTTGTACTTACCTTAATGTAGATAGGATGTCGATATTGTTGTCTTCGATATTTTTGCTGCGATATTTTTGTAGGTCGATATTGTGACCTTCGATATTTAGTCAGGGATTCAAGTGCAACAGTAGGAAAAGTGTTGGATAGTTGAGGGGTAAAAATTACTATTCCCACTCTAAATAGTGCAACAGTAGGGAAGCATTGGATAGTGGAGGGGTAAAAAATACTATTCTCACCCCAGTGAGTGCAACAGTAGGGAAAGTGCTGCAGAGCAGAGGGGTATAAACTACTATTCCAACTCCAATGAGTGCAACAGTAGGGAAAATGTTGGATAGCGGAGAGGTAAAAATTACTATTCCCACTTCAGTGAGTGCAACAGTAGGGAAAATGTTGGATAGCAGAGAGGTAACAATTACTATTCCTACTTCAGTGAGTACAACAGTAGGGAAAGTGCTGGATAGCGGAGGGGTAAAAATTACTATTCCAACTCCAGTGAGTGCAAGAGTAGGGAAAGTGTTGGATAGCAGAGGGGTAAAATTTACTATTCCCACTGCAGCAAGAGCAACAGTAGGGAAAGTGTTGGATAGCGGAGATGCAAAAATTACTATTTCCACTCCAGTGAGAGCAACAGTAGGGAAAATGTTGGATAGCAGAGGGGATAAAATTACTATTTCCTCTCCGTTGAGTGCAACAGTAGGGAAAGTGTAGGATAGCGGAGGGGTAAAAATTACTATTCCCTCTCCAGTAAGAGCAATAGTAGAGAAAGTGTTGGATAGCTGAGGGGTAAACATTACTATTCCCACTCCAGAGAGTGCAACAGTAGAAACAATGTTGGATAGCAGAGAGGTAAGAATTACTATTCCAACTCCAGTGAGTGCAACAGTAGGGAAAGTGCTGGATAGCGGAGAGGTAAAAATTACTATTCCCACTCCAGTGAATGCAACAGTAGGGAAAGTGTTGGATAGCAGAGAAAAAAACTTACTATTCACACTCAAACACATTTTTTTAAATTAAAAATAAAATTAAAATAATAATAAACAAAATATATATTAAAAAAATTAAACATATAAAAATAACACATATTACATATAACAAAAACCTACAAATATTATATAAACATTTGCATAAAAATAATTCTTTTAAACTAGAAAATATTTACAAACAAAAAATGTATTTAAAACATAAATGTATTTATTTTATTTCCTACCCTATAACACCACACCAATAACAAAACACTTCAACATTTTCAATTAAATGTATTTACATAATTAATGAGTTAAAAAATATTATTAATAAACATTAATTGAGTACACACGCTTTAATACTATAATATCCACAACACACTTAATTAAACTATACAATACTAAAACTTATTTTAAAATTAAAAACTATTACTATTAACAACTAATAATTAAATAAATAAAATGTATTTAATACCCACCCTTTACCCCTTTAAAAGTAAAAGCAACACACAAAAAACAATTATCAAAAATAAATATCAAATAATTAACATTAATACCAACTATATATAACTATATAAACACAAATTACATCCCACTCTTTACTCCTATAAACACCACAACACCCACCTAAAATGAATTACACAATTACCAAAATTAATGACAAATTAATTAATTAAAATTAATTAACCAATTATTAATTCATAAATTAAAAGAAAATACTTCTTACCCTTTACACTTATAAACACCACAACACACACCTAAAATTAATTACAAAATTACCAAACTTAGGGGCCCATTACGATACCCGGCGTAAAAAATTCCGCCAGGCATGGAAGCGGCAAAAATCCGCCCGCACACACCGTCTGAACACCGACCACGCCATTACGATTACACAAACCGAAAACCGCCATCGGCGGAAAAACACACAAAATACCGCCCGCCAACGTCCGAGTCGGAGTCAAACCGCCCGCCACGGACGGAAACACGCACGACAACACAAAACCGCCCGCCCTCACGGCCGACACACCGCACGTGAAATTACAATCGCACCGCCATGAGCGCGGAAAACCACAAATATACCGCCCGCCAGCGCAAACAACGCCGATGAGAATCGACACGGCAGAAGCCATGGCGCCCACGTACCTGCACAGAAACCATCCGCTCACAAAACCAATAGCACACAACATGGCCAACAAGTCCACACAGCAAGGCACGCACAAATACACAAGCACAGTACACATCCCGAAAACACCCCCGGACAAACAAAAAATACAAAGGCCAGAACCCCAGACACAACACACCTGAAAACAACAGACCATGAGGACACACCCACATAGGTGAGTACAAAAGCAGCACTCCCACAGACCACAACCCCTTGCTACATTGCAAACCAGAGAGGAGAGGAGAGGACACAGTGACACAGCAAGGACAGCAGCACACCACAGAAACGCACACATCACAACCACCACCACCACCACCACCACCACCAAACACCTGCACCACAAACCCCTGCACATTACACAACACACACCGCACCAGCACCACAAACACCATGGCACCACAAAGAATGCCCAAGTACACGCCCATTGAGCTGACGGTCATGGTCGACGAGATCATCAAGGTGTACCCACAAATCTATGGGAACATGGTCCAGCACACACCACTAGCCACCAGAAACAGAATGTGGAACCGGATCGTAGACCAGGTCAATGCAGTCGGTACCCTGCCCAGGAACAGAGGTGAAATAAACAAACGTTGGAATGACGTAAAGAGCCTGGTCAAGAAGAAGGAGGGCAAAAACAGAGAGCTGGCTGCCGTCACTGGCGGAGGGAATCCCGCGCTCTTTAAGACCTTCAAAGCGTGGGAGGAGAAGGTGCGAGTCATAATACATCCGGAGATCCTCGCCGGATTAGCAGGGGGAGTGGAGGCTGATAAGTACAAACTAATGTATACCAGCACACCGCTATGTACTCACATGCACTACCACCATGCCACAGCTCCCAGGGACAAACACCCCCATGTCCAGCACACAATACACAACACATCACACACACATGCAACAGACACCACCACACACAGCCCAAACCGAACAACTGTAACATACGTGGGGACATGTGTACACTCAGCCAGCCACGTAACCACCAATAGGTCCCCAAATATGCCAGAAGCGCCACAATGAGCACCCACCACACCCATGTGTCCGCCACAGCTGCACTAACCGACAAGTAACAGGTAAGTGGCAGGAACACAAAGTGCAGTGGGTGGGAGGGTGGACAGCCCAAGTACAACACACACCAGGCCCCAGTCCCACAGCACAGCAAGGAGGAGCATCCCCCACACCCCACAGCCACGTGTCAGCCACCGCAGTGCACAACGACAGCCGAAAGGCAGACATCACGGTCCACAGCAATCGGTGTCAGTGGGTGTCCAGCCACCCCCACGACCCACAACACCCCCCACCCCCACAGACCTGCAACATGGAGCACCCCCGCTTAGAGCCATGTGGCATCCAGTACAGTGCACGCACGAACAACTTGCAGGTGGGAAACTGGACAGGGCTGGATTACTGGAGGCATGAGGACCATAACACGACCAACACATGGGACATGTCACGTAGCAGACGAACACGCAGCACCGCCCACCGTCACGAACAAGTGAACAATGTGCACACGGACATGAACAACAGACTCACACCCCCACATGACCCATCACAGACATAGCAACACCCAAGGAGCCACGTCTGCATGCACAAGCCACACTGAATATAGTACCACACGGCAGCCACTGTGCAACTCATCACACACAACCGAAACACCATTGAAGTCCTGTCCATGTAGCCCCTACTGCCTGTCAACCACACACCCCACAACTACGCCTATGTAAGACAAACAACACTAGACGCAACAGAGCGGAACAACATAAATGCACACGAACACCACTGAACCCATCAAACACACAGACACACCATGCACATACAACATACCATCCATCCCATCCGTCAGCCCCAGTCTCATGAAAGGCATGTCATCCGCACAGCTGCCACACATACAGCAGTCACGCTAAGATACATGCCCATGACCAACCATGTGCCAGAAGTCAATGAAGCGCACGACACACTGTGAGCAACAACACACAACATGGGCCACACCCCCCGAGCACTGCAGTGATGCACATGGCACAGGGCAGCACGCACACCAAGGAGATGGGACAACTGCAATACGTTGGCTGGCACACAACCATCACTCACTCATAACGATGCGTCCAATGCCATGTCCAGTAATCACAACAGACAGCAAATATGCAGGCCATGTCAAGCATGCACACACCTCAAACCATGCACTGTCATGCTGCCACAACACATGTCACGTTCGGCACCCATGGCTCACAGCATGTACCCCAAAAGCATATTCCCTCCCAAATGCGAATCTGGGGCATGGCCCCCATGTTGCCATATGCGTTCCTAAGCGTTCCATTTGAACCCCAAAAGCATATCCCTCCCAAATGCGAATCTGGGGCATGGCCCCCATGTTGCCATATGCTTTCCTAAGCGTTCCATTTGAACCCCAAAAGCATATCCCCTCCCAAATGCGAATCTGGGGCATGGCCCCCATGTTGCCATATGTGTTCCTAAGCGTTCCATTTGAACCCCAAAAGCATATCCCCTCCCAAATGCGAATCTGGGGCATGGCCCCCATGTTGCCATATGCGTTCCTAAGCGTTCCATTTGAACCCCAAAAGCATATTCCCTCCCAAATGCGAATCTGGGGCATGGCCCCCATGTTGCCATATGCGTTCCTAAGCGTCCCATCTGAACACCAAAAGCAAAGTACAAACCAGACCCAGGATGGGCCAGGAGCCCGCATACACCAGAGTCACAATAAGTAGGGGCACAGCAACACACCCATCGGCATGGCCAATCCGTCCCATGCCACATGTGCACAGCACACAGTCCCATTGCCAAGCACACACAACTACAGATGCTACAGCCACACACACGCCTCCGGGAAACCCATGTACGAGATTGCACGAACTGTTAATGTCAGACGACAAATACATACTTCGCCAGGTGCAACACAATAACAGATCTCATTCTCTCCACAGGTGACGAACTGCTGGATGCTGGGGATGGAGCCAGCAGCCAGCACAGCCAGCCTACAAGCCCCCAACGAGGACACACGGATCTGGAGGATCTGTCCTCCTCTTCGGACACGGACCACCAAGCAGGCCCATCTGGTGTGGCAGGGCCCAGCCGCTCCCCAGGACCCCTCCTACCCACCAACCCATCATCCAGGGCTGCTGAACATTCCCAGCCCCCTGCTGCCACTGTCGTTGCGGCCACACCCACGGTCATTGTGGCCACTACCACTGCCGCAACCGCCACCATCGCCGCACCGACCACCACCGCCGCCGCCACCACCACGTCTTCGCTGGCACCAGCCCCAGCGCAGGTGGTGGCCCGGCCGACTGGATCCACCCTGGGAGCCACAGCGAGGACCGTGGTGAGCAATGTGGCTAGTGGGCAGGCCGGTGGCAGCAGGACTGGTAGGAGGAGCAGGGTCAGGAAACGCCAGCCTCCCTGGGAGCCATGCCCTGCCTCAAATGGCCAGAGTCCTTGGGGCCTATGAAGAGGCCCAAGGACAATGGGTCCGGCTCTGCTTCAGACACGCGTGAGGTGCTGGGGGTGCTGAGGTCCATGGACGCCCGTATGGGCCAACTCCGTGGACCTCATGGGCCAGCTGGTGGTGGCGGTGAGGTCACAGCCAGGGACAGCAGCTCCTCTCCGCCACCACCTGCCGGGGCGCAGGGTGGAGCAGCAGTGTCCAGTTCCCCTGCGTCCACAGCCAGTGAGCACACCTCAACCACCAGCATGTCGCAAGCAGGCACCCCCTCGCAAACGTGGAAGGGGCCGTCCGAAGTGGAAACAGATCTCCCGGGAGGACTTCGCACGCTCCAAACGCAAGTGAGGCAGCCAGCCAGCCTTCCGCCAGCCTTCCTTGACCAGCCACTGCATTGACTTGGACTACGATCCCACTCCACACAGCCATCTGGATGGCATGTGTGTGTTGGACTATGGACATAGAACCAGTGGGTACACCCTGAGCATCACGCAGCCATGACCGACAGCTCATTGTCACTGCACGCACCACTTTTGTCATCACCTTACACACAATCACATGTCACAGTTTGTAATAAATGCACCTTTTACACTAACTGCTGTTTGTGCCCTGTGTTTTATTTGTACGGAATACAACGGCCACCTTGGGCGGAAAGGCACCTGATGCGTGGCATGGCAATTGAATCCGGAGGAGCCTGTAGGGACCTAGGGGTGGGAGACAGAACAGGAGCACATTCAATGAGTGTGTCACACACCCATCACACAGTACATGTCAACAACTACAAGCAATGTACACACATCGCACAGAGCAATAGGGCACAATGCCACAGCCACCAACAGTGGCATACTACCCTGGCCATGGAGCGTTGACACACAGCACGCAGTGAACAAACGGCCACCCTGACACAGCACACACACACCTGCACAGATACAGCCACATCAGCCGTCGTAGATGGACACTCACCGTCAAGTGAAGTAGCGGGCGATGAGCTGCTGCCGCACATTACCAGCTTCCTCCTCTCCGCTGTCCTCCTCACTCGAGCTGTCCTGGTCTGCGGGTTGGGGCCCTGGTTGATCTCCGTCATCCACGATGAGGGGGATCTGCTTCCGAATGGCCAGATTGTGCAGCATGCAGCACGCCACCACTATCCGGCACACCTTCTGTGGGGAGTACGCCAGCGCACCCTCGGTGCGGTCCAGGCACCTGAACCTGGACTTGAGGAGGCCAAAGGTACGCTCGACCATACGTCTGGTCCTCCCATGTGCCTCATTGTAGCGATCGTCTGCTGGGGTGCGAGGATTCCTCAATGGACTGAGCAGCCATGCCCCATTCGGGTACGCAGAGTCACCTGGGTGTGAGGGACACAGAGAACCGTTGCAATTCCAACTGGACAGGGGACAGCATCGCACAACCAGCACGCTACACCACTCCACATACTCACCGACAATACAGGCACGATCCTGTTGCATATTGGACATCAGTCGTGGCAAGATGCTGTTGCGCATTATGTGTGCGTCATGGGCCGAGCCTGGGAACTTTGCACACACGTGGGTGATCACCATGTCCGCAAGGCACACCACTTGCACATTCAGGGAGTGCGTGTGCTTCCTGTTGCGGCACAGGTGCTCAGTGGCCTGTGGTGGAACAAGGCCGACATGTGTGCAGTCAATGGCTCCAACGACGTGTGGGATTCTGCCAAGGGCATAGAATGCACCCTTCACTGCCGCCAATTCACGAGCCCTGGGGAAGCGGATGTACCTGTTTCGGCACAGCATCATGGCTGCCAGTACATCCCTCAGCACCTTGCTGAACATGGGCTGGGACATCCCTCCTCCAATGCCCACTGTGTGCTGGAATGACCCAGTGGCGAAGAAATGCATGGCGGCCATCACCTTAGCCGTGGGGGTGACAGCAGTCGGATACACCCTGCGGGGACGGAGATGGGGTTCTAACATGGCACACAGTCGATGCAGGGTTGGCCTGTCCAGCCGAAACTTCCTAATAACCTCTGTATCGTCCATGTCCGCCAGCAATTGGTATGGGCGGTCAATGTTCGGTCTCCGCCTAGGGACAATGGCAGAGGACACATGTCAAAGCAACACGACACATAGCAATTTCGCATACACATCACTGACATGACTGAGCAAGCACATGAGCCACAGCCCAGCTGTCAAGCTGGGACGGCACGGCCACAATACACTTACACAGGTCTCCCAACAATGGCAATGGCTAGTGATACAAACCACTGCCATGTGCATGCACATGGGGATCTAGGCCCCAATGACTTGCGGGGCGTGCTGATGGGGACTGACTGCATATCCGTCAAGCGGCAACGCCACGGCAACATGAATGTCTGCTGAGCATGGAACTGCTTCCGCGGCTGGATGAGTATGGCACACGACGACGACGATGTGGGCACAGGCTGAGCGGCCAAAACAAGTGGGACCTGTGGCACGAGGGGATATGAGACAGTAGTAGGTGTCAGCACTGCACCCTATGTACAGCACTGTACGGATCACACCTCCCGAAACATTGACAGGTGTCCACATTGACAGCCCCATGCCAAGACGGCTGTGTGCTTGCAGTCACACGTCACAGGTGAGAGGTTACATTGCACGTGCCAGGTGGCAGACGTACATAGTGGGAGCTGGCATGTGTGTGCATGTGTCTCCTGTTCAGGATCCACCAGATGGGCGCTGACTCTGTACTGACCATTGGACACAGCATGTTCCGTGGAAGGCTTGTGTGTGTGGGATGGTGGCACTGGATGTGCCTCCGTTGGGTGGGGGCCATGCACAGGGCGGGTACGTCGATGATTGCGCATTGTTGGTCACGGTGGGTGCACCAACTAAGATGTGTTGCCCTGTGTTCAATTCCTATGTCCGCATGATGATGGACTGTAGATGTGGGCAGACTACACATTGGTCGATGTGCTGTCTATATGCATGTGCCTTCACACCAGGCACAGCTGCCCCTGCACATGTGACCCCTGCTGGACTCGCTGCTGGGTCTGTGGAGCTGATGCACCTTCTGCGCGTGGGGCGGACAGCTCTCCTCACTTCCCTCATTGCGCATGTCATGACTTTGCCGCAGGTGACATGGATCATGGAGGGCCCACATGTACGCGTGGGTAGGCTACACATGATTGTACACTGGTCGCCACCCCCAGTCAGTGTTTCGAATGGGAAGGTTGTCGTGCTGGTGGTATGTTCGATGTGGCGGATGGGCGGGCCTAGGTGCGGGCTTACATTCCGGACATGGGGGTAGTTGGATTGGCGACTAGTTGCAGTACACACGGGACACGTCTCTTCCTTTCCACATCTGGGTCATCCCTTGTACTAACTGACAGTGATACAGTCATCTTCGCCCCAGCCCTCATGTCCTCCCCTCGCTCCCCCAATATGCATGCTCACCTGCGAGGCTAGCGCTTGCACAGGCAGCCCCAAGCTCGCACCAGAGAGGGCAAGGAGTGTATGTGTGGGTCCAGTTGCACGAGTGGGCTGTCTCAGGGTATGATGTGTTGCGGGACGCCGTCCACCTGCGTGGTGCCCCAAATGGAGACCCGGCCTGCATGGACTATGCATCACAGTCTTCGCCTTCCGGATCCGCCACCTGCGACACCCAGTGGCTGTGGCTGCCCTTGCGGCCAGGCCACGTCCGTCTGTGGCTGATGGCCCACACATTCACTCTTTGGCCTCTCTGGGGAGGGCTCGGGGTGGTGGCGCACGCGCTTGCACTAAGTCGCAATGGCATGTGGCGTGGTTGGTATGATGGGCAATGGATGGGATGGTGCGAGCCACCTCCCGTGACGTCAGTGCTGCTCGTGCTGTGGTGCGTCCCCCTACACTTCCATTTGACTTGTGCCATGCTAGACGTTGAGGTTCTATTGCCTGCGTGATATGACCAGGAGGAGCGCGAGGAGACCTCTCACACACCATGCTCCACTGCCATCCCGTGCCCTGTATCGCCTGTGCGGATTGACTATGTTGGGGTTACACCTGGTCGACTGGGGCTGTGTGTGCCTTGTCAAGGGGCATGGCGGGCGCACAACAGGATCCAGCTTGTCCACAGAGGGTGGGCTGAGGTGCGCCTGGTACCGCTTTGTACGTGTGCCCGGCTGCTGTGCACACACGTGTTCACTCCCCGACAGGTGTCCTCTCACAATGCCCAGGGAAGCGGTGGTGTACTGTTCATGACCCCTCCCAACACGGCGTGCTCCAACTTGGCATGTGCGCATCTACCCGTCGCACCCACCCACCTGAGCACTGCGTCCATACGACTTCACACGACACATGTGTGTCTTCCACAGTAGTGCTACTCATTTGCGTTGACATCCAATACCAGTGGACTACATGGTCATGTCACGACTGCCGTGTACTTCACATACTCTCATCCTCTCTCATTCGTACTTGTGAAATGAGTCAGCGGAGACAGTTTTGGTTTCAAACATTATATTGAGTCTTCTGTCCTCTGTGATGCAGTATAGTGGACACTACTGGCCGTGGAATACTTGTTGAGGATATACTGAGCATGATTGCAAATGGGATAGGGTGTGGGTTACATGTGATTGGCTGTTGCATGTGGGATGTGGGCTTCAGAGTGACATCTGCTTGGCCAAGGCTGTGCTAATGTACATTTACGTATTGCTGCGGAGCTGCGGACTTTGACACAGACGGTATACATGTAGCCTACCAGACCGCTTGGCATCATGGGCACAGTCCATCTCAGTTCCATGTGACAGGTTTGCTGCGGTTGTTCCTCATGCACGCGTGCATGTGAGATGACATCAGGGCATGTGCTTGCGTGCATGCAGCGGCGTGCCACTTGTTGTTGCACTGTGGTGGTTACTGGACATGTCACAGTCACTGGGGTCGTGTTGTTGTTGTATGCACTTGTCGTCCATGCAAAGGTCCTGGTATGGGATTCCCGGGGCGGGGGTGGGAGGGGTGCAGCACCCACAGACTCCAGGCGACCTATTCATGTCCACTGAGCGGTGTGTGTGTCCATGTGCGCTGGATCCATGTCGTGTCCTGGTTGTTCGTGCAGTTCCGTCCATGTGGGTGCGATACACAGAGCCCATGCCACTGCCTCCCACGATGCATGCAGTGTTCCTGGATGTGATGGGGAACAGTGTGCATGTCCCGGTCATATCCGATGTCATGGCGATGTCGTTGATGGTGTGGTTACAGTTGCCGGTCGTTTGGTATGGCTGTTGTGGTGGTGACTGGCCAGTCCGTGCGGAAGCTAAGCATGGGTGCGGGGTTGGACATCATAGGTCACTCGGGAACCTGCGTTGTGGTCCGACGAATTTACAGGTTGTCAGGTATGCGATGCCGTCCAGCAGGGCTTCCATGTCATTGGTGGTGTACATGTTTGCCAGCCAATGTAGCGGATGGTGGCTGTCAAGGTGTTGTTCGTAAGTTGTCCCTTGGAGGACCATGATGGGGCATGCTGGGTGACATTCGATGTAGCTGTTCTCGATGATCCGTCGTGTGGAGGCACAGTGGTCCCATTTCAGTGCGGGTGCGATGTTGGCCACATACGCCATGCCCCCATAGGCAGAGCAGGCCCTGTCGTGTGCGTCCAGAGGGAGGAGTAGTGGTAGCAGGTCCGCCTTCAGACATGCCGGGTTGGAGAGGCATATCTCCACGGGATGCTGGTAGGGACACCTCCGACAGTAGAAGACGGGCATGACGCAGCTGAACAATGTGATGCGGTAAGTCAGTCGGTAACTTACGTTCAGCAGGGACAGGAGATCGCATCCCAATGTATGGAACAGGTTGGTTTTGTACAGCTTGAGCTGTTCGGCGTAGTTGGGTAGGTGTGTTGCGGTTGCCATTTCGCAGCGGTGCGTTGTGGTGGCGTGCTCCGGCTGTGTGTGCAGTCTGCAATGTGCACGCTCCGAGGTTGCTGTGAGCTCTGTGTAGTCGTAGGGAGACAGGACTTGTGTTCTGTTGGCTTGTTTGGAGGACACGGGCCCTCTTCCCACATGCTTCTCAGACAGTTCAAGGTCAGTGATGTGTGACTCCTTCCAATTAACTTGCATGTGGCCGACATGGGGAGTGTTTTCTTCTTTCTTCCCCGTCCGTTGTGTGCTTCTGTGATATGCGCTATCTGCCCTGTGGTCGGCTCCTCGGCATGCCTGTGTTGGTCTATT